>JAFIRS010001886.1:0-279668 GCA_018342105.1 Gonioctena quinquepunctata | reverse complement strand
TTTCTAATATTATTCCGGAGAAAATATAAGAAAATTACGCTTTATACTTTGACAAATTTAAGTTGCTATTTTATACACCTTTGCTACCTGTTACCTGCCAAAGCCACGATGATCCAAACTTCATAGTAACCCATCGTTCTTACCTATGTTGGGAGCATGCGCAGAGAAACTTTCAGCTTTCATAAAATAAGGAAGGTCTAGCCTTCACCCGCTTCGCCGGCTCTTGCTCTATCGGAAAGATACCCAAACGACAATGTCCGGCTCGAAATTACTTCAAGCGTCTTGAGGAGCAGTTCAGAAGAGAGCCTGATAATAATGTTGGTGATGAACATAATATTGTTTCTGAAGATATGGAGATAAATGTTCTCATAAGAGTGGAAATCGATAAAACGGCATATCTTAGGGAGATCGCTTCCGAGTTGGATACTAGTCGTGAATTTTGAAAAAACATAAGTATCGATCATATAAATATAAAATACTTCAACATTTGTTCGAAGACGATGGTATGAAGGGTGGAATATTGCAGGTGGGAACTACGCAATAATGAACAGCCAAATAATGAGTTTCTGAAAACAATTGTATTCTCCGATGAGTCGAGATTCACCAACCTTGATTTATTTAACAAACAAAATACTCGATATTGGACGCAAGAGAATCAGCATTTATGCAGGCTGAGGAATTTCCAAGAACGTTTTGGGTTTAATGTATGGCAAGGAGTATTTGGAGATCGAATAATTGGTCACATAATATTTGATGGACCTAAGTTTCCTCATAAATGAAATTGAAGATTATTTGGGAGATTTACCGCTGAATCTGGAAAATCGACTGTTTTTCAGCAGGATGGTACACCTCCGCAAAATAGTGGGATAGTGACGGATTACCTTCGTCACCGATTTGGGGAACACATGGTCCTGTTAGGTGGCCTGCAAGATCACCTGTGTGAAGGGGTTTCTTCCCCTAATATCAAACTTTGGCGCCTTTCACTGTTCTCGGCCTTCCTCGGGCGCCACCTTTAGCTTTATAGTGGAAAAGGCCACTTGTGCTCCGGGCAGTCTCAGTGAAGAAAGACACTCCAGGGGTCAATATAGTCGTGACACTGTAACAGGGCCAGCAAGGCAGGCTTTAATTGCCTTTAACTGGGTTTCGAACCTGGGTGGCGACTCGCACTAGATGTTCAAATTCTACTCAAAACAATCAATGAAAGAACACTAAAACAGGATAAACAGGTATATTAATAATCAATACAGTCAGGGCCTGTAGTCAGCCTAAGTTATTTACAAAATAAATAGACACAGATCAAGCACTAAATAGTGATACCAAGCGGGAAGGTGTGTTTAACGTAGGCGGAGTACACGTAACCCATAAGCTCTTGTGAAAAGGGGGGGTATCGTACGGATTCGTAATAAAGCTCAAAATGGGTGTTTGGCAACAGCGGGTATTTAATGTGAGTTTTTAGGGGAAATCGTACGGATTCGTAATAGGGCTCAACAATGGGTGCAAGGCAACAGCGGGTATTTAATGTGAGTTTTGGGGGGGGGGTCATTACGGATTAGTATGCAAGCTCAAAAACGGGGCAAGGCAACAACGGGTATCAAATGCAAGTCTTCACAGACGGCCAAAGCAACTAATTTCAATAGCAGGGCGTAATGCTCCATGGGGCTAGCCTAACCTATCCTGCCTAGCTTTTATTCCCCCTCTCTGTCTTTCCCTGATCAAGACACGCCGGAGCAGAGGAAGTTGAGACGCGAAAATGTCTACCTCTTCTGTGCGACCTCCAACCTGTTTCTGTTTAACTTTATCCCCTTTCACTTACGACCGCCGGGCGCAGGAAGCTGAGACGCGAAAATGTCTACCCCTTCTATACGACCTCCAACCGTGTTAACTATTATTTTTAACTCCTACTTGACACGCCGGGCTGGGGAAGTTTGAGACCGAAATTCCCACCTCTTCTGTGGGACCTCAACCGTTTTATTATTTTATACCCTGAAAAACCGACACGCCGGGCCGGGAAGTTGAGACCGAGAAATGTCTACCTCTTCTGTGCGACCTCCAACCGTGTTTACTAATCCCTCAAAAACCGAAAGCCGGGCGGGAAGTTGAGACGCGAAATTCTACCTCTTCTGGCGACCTTCCCCTCATTTCCCCATCTCTGTCTTAACATCAAGCCACGTTAGGGCGCAGGAAGTTGAGAGCGGGAAATCTACCTCTTCTTGACCTCTACCCGTGCTTCCTATCTCTGTCTATAAAGGTCACGTCGGAGCGGGAAGTTGAGACGCGAAAAGTCTTACCTCTTCATGCGACCTCCACCCTTCTTCCATCTCTGTCTATAAAGTCTCGGGCGCAGGAAGTTGAGACCGAGAAATGTCTACCTCTTCTGTGGACCTCAACCGTCTTTAAGTTAGCCACCTGTATCACATTACTAGCCTGCTCTTGTTGTAAAGGGAATTAAATGACTCACCGGATCTCTATCCAAAGGGTTTTCAGCCACGGTTGTCCCCAGAAAATTCGTGGTGGTTCGTTTAGGCTCTCAACGACTAACTTTATCCCGCATAAAAAAGGGAACATGGGCCTCATTATTGTTTGATCGCCCAAATCAGACCTTTTCCCCAAAATTTCCGTTTGCCAAAATTTTCCCCCGCCCCTACTTCGTCAAAAAACCCCCGGAACGGTCGTGGACTCCCTTGGTCTCTGGCCCCACTCCCGGACTCTACCCCGGACGTGGCTGCTTCTGCTGGGCGGGGAAAAAACTACTGAATTTTGGGGAAATATTCGAAACAAACTACGGCCGGCCCCCCTTTTTTTTCCAAACCCCCTGAGGGGCTTATATGCGCGCGCCGTTTTTGGACTCTGTTTTTTTGCGACACAAATTATCCTTTCCCCAAGAAAAATTCCCCAAATTTTCGGCCTCCCCCCTTTCCCCGGGGCGTTAACGGCTGCTCGGCCCCGGGGTTGTCATGTTCTCGGTGGCGACGGCTGTGACGTCAGCTCGGTGTCCGCCTCCGCTGCCCTCTCGTCCTTGGGGGAACTCCCCCAGCGTGTTGGCGGGTTTTGCTTTTTGGAACGACTGCCTGCTCCCCTCGAGTTTTTTGCCCCAACGTCAGAATTGGGCCCCCCCCTTCCCTGGGGGCTCGCGGCTCCCCCGGAGACGGTGTCATGTTCTCGGTGGCGACGGCGGGACGTCAGCTCGGTGCGCGCGTCTCTGTCTAGACTCAGCTGTGGGGTTTTGGCGATCGGACTGTTGGCTCGTACGTAAGAAATCCGATCTTCAGTGGAAACTTTGATTCTCGTTTTTTGCGTTCGTTTAAAAGGTGCTTCCCCCAGGTGGGGGGGTTTGACGTGGGTTTTTTTGGCCAATCATTCGTTCTTTCTTCACAACCACCCCTCCTTTGGCGTGAGTTAGGGGGGTTTTCCCTTTATTTATCGTTTTGGGGGGGGTGATTCACGGATTTTCAGAACCTAAAGGGGTATTTCTAGACCTATTATTACTTTCAAGCGGTTTTTAATTTCCCCCTTACAGGGGCTTTTGGCTGATAAATATAGCGGGAAAATGGTAACTTCTTTAAACACCCCCCCCTATTGGGGAAAAAAGAAAAAAAAACTTTTTTTTTTTAACATGCTTACGGTCAGGGGGCCCCCAAAACAACTCGTTTTGCTGTAACATTCTCAAAACTCAGACGGCTGAACCTTATGTTCAAAAAAAAAAAAAAAACGGGCCCCATTCGGAATAAAAATTTATAGCCCCCCGGGGTTCCCCCCCTAATAGTCAACCCCCTTTTTCCCCGGGGTAGGTCCACCTGACCCCAAAAATACGGAAAAAAAAAAACCCCAAATGTGGACCTCAAATTTTCCCCAAATGAATAACAAAATAAACTCTTGCCTGGTTGCCGTAGAGGCAACAAAGGGGTTCTGTGTCAATGATCATTGTAAAACAAGAAAACATTACCAGTAAAAAAAAAATTAAAAAAAAAAAGTCATACCACACTAATAAAAAAATTTTCCTGGATTGGATGCGGGGTCCGCATCCCCCCATCCTATGGTGTGGCTACGGCTCAAACTAATGGGTGCTGAACATCCATCGGGGATATGCGGGTCAGGATACGACATAACCCCTGGACATGGGTGCGGGGAAAACCCCCCATCGGGGGTAGCAGGTCAGGATCCCCATATCAACATGGGTGCGGGAAAACCGCATGGGGGTATCGGATCAGGATACAATCAACATGGACATGGGTGCTGAACATCCGCACCCCGGGGGTATGCGGGGCAGGATACGATATCAACATGGGGGAAATTTTTGCATGGGGGGTATGCGGGTCAGGATAGGGGGTCAACATGGACATGGGTGCTGAACTTCCGCATCGGGGGCATGCGGGGCAGGATACCGTTGACATCGGGGGACGGGGCGTCTTTTCCCGGGGGTGGGGCTCCTCGGGTTTTGGTCCCCTCTGGGCTGGTCCCCCTCTGGGCGGCTGGGCCCGGAACGGGGGGCATTCCCGGGGGGGAAAAATCCTTAAAAAAACACCCCGGGGAAAAAAGGGGGGGCCGTTTTCTTTTCCCTTTTTGCGTGGGCCCTTTTTTCCACAGCCCCAGCACAGACCCCCTTTTTAGGGGGGGTTTTACAGTCAGGGGGTTCCGGGCTGCGGGGGGGCGGCTGTTTGCCCCCTTTTTTCCCCGGGGGGGTGCGGTCGGTCAAAGGTGTTGGTGAACGGAAAAAGGTACGCATCCCCTTCATGGGAGGAATCGACTTTCTGGAAGTCGCTGAAAAAACCCCGGGCCCCCTCATCTTTCTTTCGGACGTGACTCTGGCAAAAACCCGGGGTTTTGGGGGGTTCTATGATGTTTCCCCTGTGGCATTCTTTAGTTTTGGGGTTGAAAATTTTTCCCTCCGGGATTCTGGGGTCGGGATCGCTGCTTTATCAGCCTGGATTTGGGAACCCGGGCCTTTTTGTTCTACCAGCGGCTTTTCCCCCGGGTTCCCCCCGAATGGGCGTAACTCGCCCCGTATGAAGTCTTGCAAGTGGCCCCCCTTCCTCTCGGGGGAAAATGCCCCGGGCCGGTCTTGGCTAAAAAACTAATTGGAAAAAGGGCATGGTACGGGCCGAGTTCCCCCTTGCAATGGGTTGGTTCTTTACCAAGATTTCCCCTTTCCCGGGGGGGGGGACCCCAAACCCCCTTTTTCCTCAATATGTCCTTCCCCTAGGACCATATGGATGACAGTCCCCAGGTCCCCAAAGCCCCCCAAAAAAAGGCGGTGTTCCCAAAACTCGGACCCCCCACGTGATACGTTCGGGGACAAACTTTTTTCTCCTTTGGCCACCCCGGGCGGAACTCGTAGCAGGGGGTTTTCCCCTTTTCCCTGGCAGTTCCCCCGCCTGGCTATCCTGTCACCCCTTAGGAGATTACGGCACCTTTTCAATCACCCCTTCAGCGGTGCCACCGGGAATCTTGGGGGAAAGAGGGGGTCGGTGGTAGCGATGATGGCGGGAAAAGGGGGCGCCCTTAAACGGGGCTGCCTTACCTCCAGTCGGGTTTTTTTGGTTTTCCGGCCGTGGGCATGGGCAATCACGGGGCAATCCCCCGTCTCCCTTGCATCGGGGGAAGAATACCTTTTGGGGCTGATTGGCTTTGGGCCCCCTAAAATGCCCTGTCCCCCCGCATCCCAACACTCTCGATTTTTTTGATGAGGGGGGTTGACTGGGCCCCCTTTGGCCCCCGGACTGGCTGGACTACGGGTTTCCCCCGGGGGGGCGTGGGCTGGTTGGGAACCCCCTGGTGACCAGGGGGTGGGGCTATGGGTCGGTAGGGTAAAAAGGGGTTGGAGTCTTACTCTGACCCCCAAATTTTGGCCCCCAAAAGCTCGTACTCTCTGGCATTTTTGGCAATTCATGGACATTTTTAAAACCCGCCTTTTATTTCACGTCGGAACTCTGGGTGTAGGTTGCGGGTCAGCCATTTAAAACCCAATCAGGCGAAATTCCACCATGGCGGCAATCGGGGTTCGAAAGGTCCGTGATGGGGCTGTCATACTCTCCCCGGTTTTTTCCCCCTTGCTGAGGCCCCCACTTCCAAGTCAATTCAGTTGACGGGAAGAAACCCCTGAAAGGCGGTAAAAATTTTTTCCCATCTCAGCCAGCACCCCCGGGTTTTTGAACCAAAGGGCCCCATCCCTTAAAAATCTGGCCCCAAGCTTGTTAGGAGGCGGTCTGCGGTGATGTTAGGCCCCCAGATCCCTCCTCTCTCGAGGAAGGGGGGGGTCGTTGGTCCCATTAAAGGCCTTTTCCCCAGTCCTTTCCCCCAAAGGGGGTGCCATCCCTACCCTCGTGGGGCGGCAGTGGGGCGGCCTGTCCCCCCACGGGGTTTTCCCTGTGGCACGTTGCTCATGATGGGGTTTTCCCCAATTGCTCGTCACTAAAATTGGGGGAATACGGGTGGCGGTGGGGTTTCCCCGTGACGCCCCGGGGTTGTCGTCGGGGGAAAACGGAAACGGGTTGGTGACGGTCTTTTTGCGGGTGATGCTGCTCGTCCTTCTGGGAAAAATTTTGTTTCCCCCTTGCTTTTCCCCCGGCGGTGCCGGTTGGACCAAAAAAGGAAATCAGCGACTCGGTGTCTAGCTCCTTTTTTTTTTTGCGGTTGCCCCCCGACGCGGGTGTCGTTGGGGCCTTCCCCCTCCTGGACTCCGGTAGTGGGCATCCGGCGGGGCCTGTGGGGGGTTTTACTGGCACGGCGATGGGGTTCCCCCGCCCCCTTTTGGGATCTTGGCCCCAATATTGGGGAAATCATTACGTCTTACTTGTCTTACAGTCGAAACTCCACTTCCTCAGTTTGCACGTCTTACTTGGTTCGCAGTCGGTACTCAACTTTCTCAGCTTGCACGTCTTACTTGGTTCAAAGTCGAAACTAAAAACCTATCAAAAGCTCGTATCTTGGGCACCGTACCTCCTATTGACAAACGGATGGCGGGGACCTTTTTTGCACTCGATAAAATTTTTTGAGGAGGTATCGCACGGACGCCTGGCTCTCTTCGGGCCCGGTTTTTACAATCTGCCAAAAAATGACAGGTGGGGAATTCCCCCGGTTTTGGTTCCCCATATACCCTGCGGAAAGCTTCACGGATACCCCCTGCATCGTACGAGCTTGCTTTCTCTCTTTCCCCCCGTATCTCGTAAAGGGTTTAAACCCAAAAAAGGGAAAAGGATGACGGTAATCGGGTTTACCCCCGGAAAACCCATTAAACGGGGGGTCACTCGGCATATTGACTCTTTTTTTAGTCGGGGTTTACATCTTAAAAAAAAGACAGGTCCCCGGGATAATATAAAACGGTCCCTGCTCGGGCCCAATTTGTGAAGGGTTTTTCCCCCAATATCAAATTTTCCCCTTTTCCCCTTTCCCGGGGGCCATTTTCTTTAAAAATTTTGGAAAAAAGGCCCCCTTGTGCTCCAGGCAGTCTAAAAGAAAGACACTCGGGGGCAATAAAAGTCTTTTTCCGCAACGGGCCAAAAAAGGCAGGCTTTAATTCCTTTAACTGGGTTTCAGACCGGGGGGCGACTTTTTAGATGTTAAAATTTTACTCAAAACAATCAATAAAAAAACACAAAAAAAGGGGTAAACAGGTATATTAATAATAATTTAAAAGTCAGGGCGGCTGTAGTCAGCCTCAAGTTTTTTACAAAATAAATTTAAACACAGATCAAGCACTAAATAGTGATACCAAAACGGGAAGGGTGTTTTAACGTAGGCGGAGTACACGTTCCATAAGCTCTTGTGGGGGGGGGTATCGTACGGATTCTTAAAGCTAAAAAAGGGGGTTTGCCCGGGGGATTTAATGGGGATTTTTTTTGGGGAAAACGTACGGATTCGAAAATAAAGCTCAACAATGGGTGCAAGGCAACGGGTATTTAATGTGAGTTTTAGGGGAGGGTCGTACGGATTAGTATGAAAACTCAAAAAACAGGGCCAAGGCAACAGCGGGTATCAAATGCAAGTCTTCACAGACGGCCAAAGCAACTAATTTAATAGCAGGGCGTAATGCTCCACGTAAGGGCTAGCCTAACCTATCCTGCCTAGCTTTTATTCCCCCTCTCTGTCTTTCCTAGTCAAGACACGCCGGGCCGGGAAGTTGAGACGCGAAAAGTTACCTCTTCTGTCGACCTCCAACCGTTTTTTACTGTTAACATCCCCTTTCCACGACACGCCGGGCGGGAAGCTGAGACGCGAAATGTCTACCCCTTTATCGACCCCCAACCGGGGTTAACTTTTTTTTTAACTCCACCCAGGGCCGCCAGGAAAAGGAAGTTGAGACGCGGGGAAAATTCTACCTCTTCTGTGCGACCTCCAACCGTGTTTATTTTTTTTATACCCCTAAAAACCGACACGCCGGAGCCGGGAAGTTGAGACGCGAAATGTCTACCTCTTCTGTGCGACCTCCAACCTTTTACTAATCCCTAAAAAACCGACACGCCGGGCGCAGGAAGTTGAGAGGGAAAGTTACCTCTTCTGTCGACCTCCAACCGTGTTTCCTATCTCTGTCTTTAACATCAAGCCACGTTAGGCGCAGGAAGTTGAGACGCGAGAAATATCTACCTCTTCTATGCGACCTCTACCCGTGCTTCCTATCTCTGTCTATAAAGGTCACGTCGGAGCGCGAGGAAGTTGAGACGCGAAAATGTCTACCTCTTCTATGCGACCTCCACCCGTGCTTCCTATCTCTGTCTATAAAGTCACGTCGGGCGCAGGAAGTTGAGACGCGAGAAATGTCTACCTCTTCTGTCGACCTCAACCCGTGCTTTTAAGTTAGCCACCTGTATCCACATTACTAAGCCTGCTCTTGTTGTAAAGGGAATTAAATGACTCACCGGATCTGCTATACTGGGCTGACGGCCACGGTTATTACTCGGCGTACGTGGTGGTTCGTTTTAGGCTCTCAAACACGACTAACTATCCGCGCATCAATAAAGGGAACGAATTCGGGCCTTTGTTTGATCATGCACAAATCAGACCTGGGGTACTTACAAAATTTCCGATATACAATATTTACCCTAACTCCGATCCTACTTCGTCGGCCCAGCTCGGAACGGTCGTGGACTGCTTCGGTCTCTGGTCTCCTCTGGACTCTAGTCGGACGCGTGGCGCTTCTGCTGGGCTGGGCAAGCTACTGAATCTTTGAAATATGTCGAAACGAAACTACGGCCGGCTTCTCCCTCTTTTCCGAATACCTCCTGATCGACTTATATGCGCGCGCCTTTTTGTGGACTCTGTCGTTTGCGACACAAATTATACCTTCACAGAATAATTACAGAATATCGGCCTCCCCTCCTTCGTGACGTTAACGGCTGCTCGGACCCAGTGTCATGTTCTCGGTGGCGACGGCTGTGACGTCAAACTCGGTGCGTGCGCCTCCGCTGTACTCCCCGTCCTTCTGGCGGAACTCTCCCCTGGCGTGTTGGCTGGCCGCTGCTTCGGAACGACTGCCTGCTCTCTCGAGCATTTGATCAACGTCCAGAATATCGCCTCCTTCCCTCGGACGTCAACGGCTGCTCGGAGACAGTGTCATTTTTCTCAGTGGCGACGGCTGTGACGTCAGCTCGGTGCGCGCGTCTCTGTCTAGACTCAGCTGTGTTGGGTGGCGATCGGACTGTTGGCTCGTACGTGAATGAAATGCGATCTTCAGTGGAAACTTTGATTCTCGAGTTTTGCGTTCGATTCAAGTGCTTGTTCCAGAGTGGGGCGGGTGACGTACGATTGCTTTGTTTCAATCATTCGTTCTTTCTTCACAACCACGCTCGCGGTATTGGCGTGAGTTACGGAGGGTGTTTAGCCTATTTATCGTGTTAGGGGTGATTCACGGATTTATCACGAACCTGAATGGTATTTCTAGACCTATTATTACTTTCAAGCGGGGTTCAATTCCTTACAGGGAGCTTTTGGCTGATAAATATAGCGGGAAAATAGTAACTTCGTTACACCTGACTTAACCCCCTTAGTTTTTTTTTTGAGGTCACTGGAAAAACATAGATTACAAAACATACCCAACGACCAGAGATGACCTAGAATTACGAGTTAGAAAAGCCATTTAAAGTATAACGCCTCAACAAATGAACAATGCTATTCGAAATACCGCGAAACGAGTTCGAAAATGTTTGGATGTTGGTGGTGGACATTTCGAACAGCTATTATAAGATTTTTTTTAAATTCTGTTTCGTTATTAATTAAATTGTGAGAGAATACCTAATTCTTATTCCTTTGATTACATTGCCATTTGAACTCTAAGGGTTGGAAAAAAACGCGCGTTTTTCAAAGTTACCATGGCAACATCAACAAATCGAGAAACGTGAAGTCTAAATGACAAATTTTTATTATTGATCTGACAGGAGTACCTTGTAACGCAAATAAAATATTACTAACAAATGCAGAACTTTATTCAAACATTATATAACAATTAATATTTATAAATGAAAATTGAAAGTACAATTGGTGTTATTTGATATATTAATATTTCGATTTTGTAAATCGGAGGAAATGGAATTCAAATTAATACTGTTAACATTCTCAGAACGCAATAGTTAGGGAGGTGGCGAGCATTTCGGTATATGGTTAGCACAAGTTTCACATCGAGGTGGATTGCAGTTTAGATCACTACGAATTGATTTGGTCCAGTCAATTAAGGTCCTATGTCGCTGCGTTTCCGCGTTACAGCGGGTTGAAGTTGCTTAAAAAATTTCATTTGCACATGTCTGCCTCTAGAGTTCATGGTCACAATCATCCTGGAAACGACGAAAATCGAAGTGGCAGACATTCAGGGCTCTGCATTATCACGGGACGGAATTGTAAAAATGTAAAAAAAGCTCTATTAAGTCATTTGCACACGGTTGTCATTGCGCCCATTCGTTTCATTATGACTCCCTGGATACGAAAAAACATTTGGCAGACACTTTGCTCACTGAATTTTAGCTGTACAATTGTTTGAATTTCACGGAACCAAGGGAAAGCGGGTATTGCATTGGATTATTGTGATTCTTTATAGTTTTACCATCATTATTTTGTTTAATATTATTCGCTGAACTCACGGTAACGATTCAACTTCTGGAGCTGAAAACTATGGAAAAATATTTTTTTTAAATGCCAATTAGAAACGAAATGCGTTTGGAACTTTTATTAGAGAGCAATTTTTTTTTAAGGAAAAAAGCTAGAATATTCAAGAAGCGTCGTCATGGCTAGCATCCGAGAAACCTTGCCGATCATTCATGTCAGCGTTTTCGTCCATGTCTCCTTCCTCGTCTGAAAAATTCACAACATGTTCAAATTTTTATGACACGAAATTCACATTATACATCTGAACGAAAAAATGTGTACCTGATTGATGTTCGGGATCTTCAACTTCGGATATGACGTCGCTATAGAACCGGGGCAATTGTTCTCCTTTGAACCATCTAAAATTGAGCGCGGTCATCTTTTTGTACCCAGCCACAATCATTCGGGTCCAAATCACCAACAGGATATTTTTCGTGGGCATTCTTCCAAATTTTTGTTATATACAAAGTCCTCAGGAAGTGTTCCGTTAATTCAGTGCGACATGGGGGCAAATTTGAAGCGTCCAAATTGTGGGGTGAAAGTTTGAAGGATGCAGCGGCGTCTGAGAAGTCGTATGTTTTAAGGAAAATATCGTATCGGCCCTCGTTAACTCTCCTCGTTTTTTCAATATTGTACAAACGACATACGAATTCTACCAATATGTCGAAAACGCTCTCACAAGCGTCAATATCAACATGGTGATAAGAGCTCTTTGCAATTCCTCGCACTGTAATAATCGTTCAAAAGGTATTTTTTTTTATTGGTGCCCCTTTTTAGCCATTTAAAGCACGCCTCAGCGTGTTTAAATCGAACTTTAAAAAAACGCGCGTTTTTAAAGGTAACCATGACAACATCAACAAATCGAGAAACGTGAAGTCTAAATGACAAATTTTTTATTATTGATCTGACAGGAGTACCTTGTAACGTCAAATAAAAATATTACCCCGAATTCGTTCATTTATATGTGCTCCTCCATCCATTTGATGAACTTTTCATATTCTGTTTTATATATATCACTGGATTTTTGCGGTATTAACCGAGATTCTGCCTCACTATTCAAAAAATCGATATTAGAATCATTCATTTTGAGCTCTGGTGACAACAAATATTGATCTTTGGTAACAAATTGCAAATGAATGTTTTTCTCATTTCCATGACAACGAAAGGTATACTGATGTCACATCACGAATTCAACCTTCTTGCATTATTAGTTCTTATTTCTATTTTTTTGTAGTAATAATACCAGTATATATGATTTCAAAGTGCACCAATAAAAAAAAATAACGTAAAGTATTCGTGGATAACTGGTCTTAAAAACACTTGCTCTATTTCGAGCACTCCGGCTGCGCCGTCGTGCTCGAAAAATCGCGCGTGTTTTAAAGCCCTTTTTATCCACTTATACTTTAATATACTATTTTTACCTTTTCGAAAAAATGTGGGATTATAATCACAGTTGGTGATCGCGTGAAAACCAGGTAAGGAACTCCGACACGTTTTGATTTTGATTTGATTTTGAAAACATTCCTACAGATTATATTAATTATTTTGAATAATATTCAGTAGACGTAGAATTTTGTACTCGTAACTTGGCGCGAGCGTCGGGTTGGAAAAAAACTCAAATGGTCTGCCTTTGGAATATCACAGGCCTGGATGTCCCCATCGATTTTCTTAGTTTTATGAAATCTAAACATCAGTTCAAGAGGCAGACATTGCGCATAATATAGCACACCTTTTCTTTTTACATTTTGAAGCGCTGTCAATAGAAACGCAGAGGCAACATGATGGCAGACTATTTTCCAGGCCCTTCTCATTGTTTTTAATCGACAATTCCAGGTCTGCAAGTTTGCACTTTATATACAGTTTTAAATCATAAAAATAGCAAAAATCAAATACTACAACAGTCAGGCCTTGTCTGCCTCTTAGATTTTCTGTGTTTACAGGATGATTGTGACCATCAGCCCCAGAGGCAGACATGTGCGCATAATATAGCACACCTTTTTTTTTTAAATTTTATTTTTGAAACGCTGTCAATTGACAACGCAGCGCCACCATGGTGCCAGACGCGGTCCTTGATGTTTCTAAAGGTATAATTCTCGCTATTAATAACGTCTGCCACGTTTGCCGATTATATCGAAATTTTGCTCGCCACCTACCTAACTACAATGAGGTTGAACGTCCATCAATGGCATTTCCAATAATATTTAAAACATTCTTCTTATTGCTAATGCTCTCTTCAACGTAACCAGTCGCCACAGCTGCTGATTTCCATTCTACTTGTCGTTGGATTTGATCTATTGTCATGTCCCGTGTATTTCTCAGGTTCATCCAATTTAAGATAACGTGCAATTTGCAAGGGACATGATCCAAATGTATTAATACCAACCACTTGATTGGTACATTTCCCCTTATCATATCGTAAGAAAACTCGGTCTGTGCTTACATTTTGGGGGCGCAATGATAAATACTGCTTCACCAAACGCACATAACTAATTGGTTCACTGCCGTCTACAGCAAAACTTAGAGCCTTCATTGTCTTAGACGGTCGGATAGTAATAACGAATACGCTTCCTTCTTCTTTGATGTCATGTGAGCGAAAATCGCATAATTCACATCTTCTACAAGACCCAAAGATACAGCAAATGGCTACCACCTTCAAAAATAAATACGTAATGTCCGGTGCATCTATGAAAAACTTCCGCAAAGCATCTTCATTGGCTACGTCTTCTTACTAATTGCCTTCATGAATGCATGCACTTTCGCAAAGGATTTTATATCGACTCCTTTGTTTATCCTCAACAAACATTGTAATTTCGAATGGATAGCCCACATAGTCGACACCTTGTACTGCTCCGACATTTTCTGAAGGTAAGCAGGCACAACTCGTTCATTTATATGTGATACCTCTTGCTCCTCCATCCATTTGATGAACTTTTCATGTTTTTTTTTTATATATATCACTGGATTTTCGCGGTATTAACCGCGATTCTGCCTCACTATTAAAAAAATCGATATTAGAAAAATTCATTTTTGAGCTCTGGTGACAACAAATATTGATCTTTGATAACAAATTGCAAATGAATATCTGTTTTTCTCATTTTCCATGACAACGAAAGGTATACTGATGTCACATCACGAATTCAACCATTTTGCATTATTAGTTCTTATTTCTATTTTTTGTTGTAATAATACCAGTATATATGATTTCAAAGTGCACCAATAAAAAAAAAAAATTGCGTAAAGTATTCGTGGATAACTGGTCTTAAAAACACTTGCTCTTTTTATCCACTTATGCTTTAATATACTATTTTCAACTACATTATTGTGTTCGTATTGGTTATACACAAAAGAGTTAATATGGATGGATACCCCATCGATGGTACTTTCGAATGACGTCAGAGTACCATTATGGTACCATTTGAAAAAATGGAGTTTCGAGAAAAAAATGTTTTGTTTTAATTTTTTGGCGCGTATTTCAAATACCAATACTATTTTAATCGAAAATGCGATAGTGTAGCATTATTTTGATTATTTGGAATAATTTTAGGGAGTACATGGCTCTCTAGATCGAAAAGTAAAATGGGTGTTCTGACAAATGAAATATCAACTATAAGGTATTGTAACGAACCTAGGCCGGACCTGTCGCCTCACATGTTGCCATCGACAGCGATGAGATCATCCCCGGAGATATTCGAGAACCATCCAGTCGCTTTTCCGCGGAGAGCAACGGTCGATATTGGAAACGATTGGAACATGCTGGATCGCCAACTGCCGGAATTCGAAAGATCGGGAATTCTGTGACGGAGATAAATGAGCCCATACCATCCGAGCTATACAGTGGCGTAGTAATATAAATTAAGTTGTAGTTAAGTGTGAAATAAATTAAATAGAACCAAGTTAAGTTTATTTACGTTTACAATTGGTGTCGAGGTGAAATTTTTTAAAATAAACAAGTGATCTTGGGTGGATAGTCAGAAAAATAAATTGATAGACCTTTCTGTACGCCCAAAATAGACAGTGGCCGGTTTTCGCGAAGTGGACAATTGTGCATTAGGAATATAAACTGATACGCTGTTCCGTGGAAACAGAAAATAGACAGTGGCCCGGTTTTCGCAAGTGGACAATTGTGCGTGGGAATATAAACTGATACACTCTTCGCGTGAAACAATAGACTGGTGGCCCGTGGAAAGAATTCGCGAAGTGAATTTTTAACAAACTGATAACTTTTCGTGTAAAACAGACTGATACCTCATCCAAAGACAAAATGTGTTCAAGAAAAGTGCGCCTTGCAGTTGAAGGTAGCAGGAATTGAAACAGGAATTGGAGAAAGGGAACTGAAACAACAGGTAAAAAACAAATACTCCAGGAAAAGACTTGCAGGAAGGACTTATACAAGAAGGTGAGGACCCCGAAACATTTTTATTCGAAGTTCCGGAGGTGATTTAAGTTTGGTAATGAATAAAACTCGAAGAAACTACTAAATCCGTGAAAGAAGAACTGCAACAAAATTCTAGAAATCTGGAAGAGAAGCTTCTAGAAATCTGGAAGAAGCTTCAAAAAAAATTCTAGAAATCTGGGAGAGAAGCTTTAGAAAATTCAAAAGCCTGGAAGAAAATTCTAGAAATCTGGAAGAGAGCTTCTAGAAAATTCAAGAAGCCTGGAAGAAGTTCCTGGAAACACAGAAGGCCTAAAAAGATTGTGTGGTGTGGCTAATTTCCTAGAAGAAAAGAATGGGAACCGTTGAGACAGAGATAGATAAAATTAGGGAGCAAATGAACACGGAGGTAGATAAAATCAAAGATGGGGTCGAAGGCAGAGATGGACAAGATGAAGGAAATAATCAGCGATGGAATCAAAGACGGAATCGAGGCGAAATGGACAAAATAAAAGGGAAACGATCAGTAAGCTGGAAAAACAAATTAATAGTGCGTCCTCCACAGAGATGGTTAACGAAAATGCAATGCTGGACTTGAGTTTGAACGTGGATAAAGTTCAAGAGGGTATAAAGATGTCAAGGTCATTTTCAGAAATAGGGAAGCTTTCCATGAAGCCGCCTCAGTTCGACGGAAAAACTCCATGGGCAAATTACCGCCGGCAGTTTGAACAGCGGCCAAAGCAAACGGATGGAATGCAGGGGAAAGAGCTGTAGCACTGACACTTGCATTACGTGGAGAAACGACAAATATTCTACAAACTCTCACCGCAAGAACAGGAGGACTATGATCAGCTGATTAAACATCTAGAATTACGATATGGCCACGCCCATTTTGGAACACGTATACCACTCCCAGCTAAAAAATCGCTGCCAAAATCGGGCGATCCTTGCAAAATTCAAACGCACATTGCACGCTTGGTTCGTCTCGCATACCCAGCCACACCAGAAAATTTTGGAGGACTAGCGGTTCAAGCATTCCTGGATGGACTCCGTGACCAAGAAACCAGAAAAGCGTTGATATTAGCTCGTCAACACATCTCGTGACGCACTGGCACGAGCTTTGGAATTTGAGGCAGCAAAACAATGCTGCAAAAGCCAAAGTAAAGTTCAAACGATTGAGGAAGACTCACAGGAGCCTGCTAACTTGGAAGCTGCCATAAGAAAAGTGATGAAGGAAGTGTTCCCTGAGAAAAGACATAAAAGATGCCGGAATTGTCGCAAAATTGGACATGTGCGTAGCAAATGTCCAACATTCATCGACTCCGATGCAGGAAAACTAAGAAGGTCGATGAGAAGGGGCAATCGTCGGCATGTGTCCGGCAAGCCCCGGTTAACAACCATATGTCCTATGCTTCAACGACAGAACAAGGGTGTCTTCGTGGACGGTCTCATCAATAACGGCCTTGCACCATGCTGCTAGATACAGGTGCGACTAGGACAATTCTCGGGCCTTCCTTTGCCAGAACACCGGAACGGATTGAACCGACAACTTGGAAGCTACGCACGGCAACAGGGAGCCAGCTACTGTATATGGCGAGCTACCGATTGAAATAATTTTGGGCAACACTAAAGTGAAACATCAGGCACTTGTAGCGGACATCGAAGACGATGCAATCATCGGAATGGACATCATGAATTCCAGAGGGTTTGAATTGGATTTCAAGCGGCGTCCTACGTGTCAACGGAGAAGAGCTGGTACTTCATGGGAGAAGTGAAGAGTTGATCCGTGTGCTGTTGGCTGAAGATGTAAGCGTACCTGAGAGGGCTGAAACCATTCTGGAGGCTCGCCTGGACGGGAGTGCGAGCAGTGGAGACGTGGTGATGTTCGATCCCAAACTTCATGATGAGAAAATTGGACGAGAGATTGCACTAGGGAAGACCTTGTTTCGTGCTGACAAAATTTGTGCCGGTAAGGGTCCATGAATGTCAATTATTTCCCAGTGACCTTGAAGAAAGGAACAATTTTGGGGCACTGCTCGTCAGTTTCATCCGTGATCCGGGGCGTACGAGGTACGATTAGCCAACCAACAACTTGCCCACAGAACTAGAAAAATTGGTTGCCATCTCTTCCAAAGACATAAAACCAGCTCAACAGCCCAAACTAAGAGATTTAGTCAAAAAGTACCAAGACATCTTCGATACCGGACAAGGAAAAGGGGTCGAACTAATGTGGTCCAGCACAAGATTGATACTGGGGTGCCCGACCGATCCGGCAATCCCGCAAGAAGACTTCCTCTTGCCAAGAAGGCAGAGGCTGACAAAATAGTCAGCGAGATGGGAAAAGAAGGAGTTATCGAACCGTCTGACAGTCCCTGGTCCTCTCCCGTCGTACTGGTGAAGAAAAGGATGGATCGACACGCTTTTGTGTAGACTATCGCCAACTTAATAATGTCACGAAGAAGGACAGTTACCCCCTCCCGAGAATAGATGACACCCTAGACACGTTGGCTGGTTCCACGATTTTCTCGACCCTTGATCTGAAGAGTGGATACTGGCAAAGTAGAGACTCGCTCAGGAAGATCGAAAAGACTGCTTTTTCCATCGGCTCAGGATTGTGGCAGTTCACCGTTATGCCATTCGGGCTCTGTAATGCTCCCGCCACATTCGAAAGGTTGATGGAAACAGTACTGAAGGGACTCTCATGGAACACGTGTCTAGTGTATCTCGACGACATAATTGTGGTCGGCAGATCGTTTGAGGACCACGTGAAAAACTTGGAGGAAGTATTCCTGCGACTGAGGAACCCGGTTGAAGCTGAGCCCTAAGAAATGCCATCTGTTCCAAAAAGAAGTCGATACCCTCAGCCACGTTGTCTCTGGGAAGGAGTAGCATGGATGACCAGAAGATCAAAGCTGTTAGGATTGGCCCATCCCAAAGACATTCACCAACTTCGAAGTTTCCTTGGTTTATGCACATACTATCGCCGATATGTGCTGGGATTCGCCAACATCCTAAACCACTGACCAAGCTCACGGAAGGCCAAACAAAGTTTCAGTGGTCCGAAGAATGTCAAGACTCATTCAGGAAGCTGAAAGGAGCTTTGATCAACGCACCTATACTGAGCTATCCCCTACCCAAAGGAAATTCATTTTGGATACGGACGCCAGCAACGTGGGACTTGGAGCTGTCCTATCTCAGATCCAGGAGGGACAGGAGAAGGTCATTGGTTATTTCAGCAAGACGCTTAGCAAACCAGAGCGCAATTACTGTGTCACCAGGCGAGAGCTGTTAGCTGTTGTAAAGGGAGTGGAACACTTCTACAAGTACGTGTATGGAAGAAGATTCCTGTTGAGAACTGACCATGCAGCTCTCAAATGGCTCTTACAGTTCAAAAATCCTGAGGGTCAAGTAGCACGTTGGATCGAGACTCCAAGAATTCGATTTCGAGATCGAACATCGAGCCGGAACTAGCCATAAGAATGCAGATGCCTTGTCGCGAAGACCATGTCAGATGATTGCTCACATTGCCGACGAGCAGAGAGAAAGAAGCAACACTTTGTAGAACCGCGGCAATGGATGACAACTGGAATGACAGCAAGATCCAGAAAGACCAAGAGAGAGACCCGACCTTGGCTTAGTCGTCAGCTGGAAGAAGGGCAATCGAAGACCATCATGGCAGGAAGTCGCAGGTTACTCGCCGGCTGTTAAGTCCTATTGGGCACAATGGAACTCTCTTATTCTGGACAATGGGATCCTGAAACGTGTGTTGGAGGCCGATATTGGTGGGAAGACAGACGCCAAATAATTGTTCCCAGGAACAGAAGAGAGGAAGTGCTGCGGAAATCCATGATGGAGTCGCCGGAGGACATCTGGGAGTGACGAAGCCCTGCAGAAAGTGAGGCAACGGTTTTACTGGGCCAATTGTCAAGCTGACGTCAGGACTGGTGCAGGAAGTGCGCTGTATGCGCTGCTAGCAATGGACCTCGAATACGACCCAAGGCCCCGATGCGTCAGTACAACGTAGGCAGCCCGTTCGAGAGAATCGCCATTGACATCGCCGGCCCGTTTCCCGTATCCGACCACGGGAATAAATACATCCTTGTGGCAATGGACTACTTCGTAAGTGGGCGGAAGCCTATGCCCTGCCAACCAGGAAGCCATCACCGTCGCCGACGTCTTGGTGAAAGAGTGGATGTCGATTCGGTATTCCAATGGAGCTGCACTCGGATCAAGGCAGAAATTTCGAATCAACCTTTTCCAAGAAATATGTCTACTGCTGAACATCCGCAAGACAAGAACCACGGCCCTACATCCGCAGTCCGATGGAATGATGGAACGGATGAACAGGACGATCAACCGCCACTTGTCAAGGTTGTCTCTGACCATCAAAGAGACTGGGACCAGTATCTTCATTTGTTCCTGATGGCCTATCGATCCGCAGTACACGAGTCAACCGGTCAAACTCCTGCTAGTATTATAATGGGCCGAGAACTGCGACTGCCTTGTGACCTGAAGTTTGGGATACCGCCAGGACAAGACACTGCGGGAGAGGACTACGTCAGCAAACTTCGGCAGAGAATGGACGACATCCACGAACGAGTCCGGTTGAACATCCAGAGTGCCAGCGATAAAATGAAGAAGACCTATGACATCAAGGCCGACGCCGGAGGATTTAAAGGTTGATGACCTGGTTTGGCTGTACAACCCCAAACGTCGTCGTGGACTATCACCAAAGTTGCGGAACTCGTGGGAAGGCCCGTATAAGATCGTAAAAAGGATAAACGACCTTGTGTACCGAATCCATAAGCCACCCGAGGAAACCAAGGGTCGTCCATTTCAACAGGTTGGCCCTTACGCTGGAAACCATGACCAAGTTCGCACCCTCAAGCCACCGGAGGATGATATGACGTTCGAAGTTTATGTCCTTGTATTCAAACGGGCAGAAAGTTCTACATGGGTTACTAGAGAGGAGTCACGAGACCTTTTCGAGGTGCCTGCTGACTACGCACTAGCGCACTGTGTGGCAGAAGATCTTCGAATGTCAGGGGGATCGCCGTAGTGTTCTCCAAGAAATTTGGTCAACTCCAAACACTGCGGAGCAGAATCCAGAAGTTGGTGGGGTGCTACAGTTGAAGAAAGGCCAGAGAAACATCTACTACCTAGTCACCAAGAGGCATTCCCAAGATGAACCGTCTTATGAAGATGTCTGGAAGAGTCTCACCAAACTAAGAGATACTATGGTGGACCAGAACCTGGTGGATCTAGCAATTCCAAAATTATCCTGTGGTATTGATGGGTTGGACTGGAGAGTCATAAGAAGTATGCTGGAGGCGATATTCAGATCCAGCGGCGTCAGGATTCTGGTTTGCTGTAACCCTCTTCCACGACCGATCATGAAGACCGTGGAGTGTTACTTCCATCGAACTTCACGGTGCAGATATGGGGAGTCATGCAGATATCGTCACACCTCAAGGATGAAATTTCGGGACGAAATGTCTTTAAGAAGGGGCAATGAATAACGAACCTAGGCCGGACCTGTCGCCTCACATGTTGCCATCGACAGCGATGAGATCATCCCCGGAGATATTCGAGAACCATCCAGTCGCTTTTCCGCGGAGAGCAACGGTCGATATTGGAAACGATTGGAACATGCTGGATCGCCAACTGCCGGAATTCGAAAGATCGGGAATTCTGTGACGGAGATAAATAGACAGCCCTCAAGTCTCACACACAGTCTGAACGAGCCCATACCATCGAGCTATACAGTGGCGTAGTAATATAAATTAAGTTGTAGATTAAGTGTGAAATAAATTAGTAGAACCAAGTTAAGTTTATTTACGTTACAGTATCATTGGATTCAGATAACTACGAAGATTTCAAAATTTAAGATCCACTGATTGGTTGTTAAGCAAGGAGATATATTATCGAGGGTAATATAACTAGTGCTATGATTATCATGGGTAATAGCAGCGAGTTAAAACCGATGAAAATACCAGCGGAAGTTTTATTTTCATCGGTTTTAACGAATGCTATCACCGATGAATAATCATTGCAAGTGTTATATATTTGGTAAGAGAATACCATGAACATTATCAGATGAAATAAACTTCTTAACGTTAAACTGATAGTCTACAATTTTCATTAGAAACACTTTGACGAGTACCATACGGTGATATATCATCGATGTGATAGCCTCTTAATACTCTCTGTTGTTCCATCATCTCAGCCAATCACATCAGTCGGAAATGTACCATGTGACACGTGAATTATATTCTCGATTTAATAGCCTCTGACTACTCTGTGGTTTTATCATCTCAGCCAATCACATTAGTCGAAAATGTACCATGTGACACTTCAGTTATGTTCTCAGTTGAATATTTTTTACGCACGCAGTCAGGTTTTTTTTTTTAATTTGGTTCAATTGGAAATTTTCAGTTTTATCAATGAACGAATGGGTTCAATCCCTATAATGTTTTTATAGTTACCTATATAATGAGATTACTTATTTGTATAAATTTAACATCATTGGTATTTTAAATTGAACAATATTTTTGTACCTGAATAATAGAATACCTATTAATATTTACTAATCATGTCGCATAGGCCACACTGAAAAATGCAAATCAAAGACAACCGTTAACGACGTGTGCCGTCACGTGTCTACCCATATCGGATCGCTCACCTCGGCAGACACCCCCTCCCGCGTGACACCCGCGATCGCGTATAAGTAATAGTTCAAATCATTCCCACTCCCACAATTAATTATTGATTGATTTGGAATTGAACTATTCCGAGTTCGGACAAAACAGTTGACTGAGTGTCCTCAGTATCTAAACTATCCCAAATTTCAACTTTCTGGGTTACACTGTTTATATTTTTGAACAAAAAAGATTTTTTTCAGCTGCAATTGATTCCAATATGGCTCGTGAAAAAAATTTTTGGTTATTTGGACCAGAAAACATTATCATCCCTAAAACGTATCAACAGTTATTGGGCTTATGTTGCAAAAGAAATGCTCAAAGAGATCAAAGCTAAAGAAAATTTGGACAACTATTTGAAGACTTTGAAGGTTTGTTTCAAGTTTTTCTCATTTATAAAATAGGTCTAATTGTCGTTGAATATTCGTAACTCAAATGCTTCAGAAGCATTCACGTATATACTTTGATAATTTAATTTTTCTAGGCTAAAATTGACCCAGAAAAATATCTGAGGTCGACTGAAAAGATCAGTAAAAAATATGCAAAGCGACCTAATGGTATCTACTACGAAAGAGGTGCTATTCCAAAAAAGCTAGTCCCAACACAAGAGAAAAATTTGGTGGACAAGTCTCTAGAGGCTGCTACAGCAAAAGAGGTTAGTTTCGAGAATTTTCTGGAAGCCTGTTGCCGTCTCACACTATGTTATATATATATAGATATATATATATATATATATAGTATATATATATATATATATATATATATATATATATATATATATATATATATATATATGACAATGGGTGACAATGGGACTAGGGCCATGCCTATATCTCCTTTACTTATCAACCGATTTGAATGAAATTTTGTACACAATTTCGGATTGACAGACTTATGAAAACAAAATGTCCGACTTCCGGTTTCGCCCGAATAGCCACCAACACGACAGTGTTGCCAAATTTTCATTTTAAAATTGAAAAAAAAAATCTTAATTTTTTTTTTTTAGCTTAGGAGGCCTTTATCAAGTTAAAATCTATATTAATTTACATCAGTAACTCAAAGTAATAGTCATTTCATCGATAAGATCAATAACAAATCCTACAGCAGGAATTGAAATTTTCTGAACGCATTTTTAACGAAAAAATAGTGTTTTTCAAATGGTACCTACCGAGGGCCATCTCGCCATTCGATAGAGAATTTAATTACCAATTCAACGATATACATTATGTACCACTTTCTTTTTGTTCAAAAAGTAGAGATCAATCTGAAAAAATTGGTAGGTAACATGGCATCTATTCATTCTTTCAAACTTTACTTCAGAATGGTAACAATGAATTACCAAAAATAATCGACTTGACAATATGTAATGATCATAAACCCATTACAGAAAAGATAACTTTAATATAATCAAACTGTTGGAATAAATCTAACGATTGAAACATTCAACGTACAAATTATTACTCACAATACCATTACCCTGTTTTCAATAGAAGAATTTCACAACCATTTTATTTATTAATGACCAATGACATGTTCGGAGTGTTGTCCGTTTTCCCTAGCACATAGACTAGTTCTATTTATTGTACACCTCATCACATTTATCAGTTCGTGAAATGCGCTCTCAATTCTATATCTCAAGTCCTCCAAAGAAGTTGGTCTCCTCGAGTATACTTTGGATTTTATGTGACACTCACTTCACTAAATGATTTTCACTAAACTGGGTTTACAAAACCACGACACGTGTTTCGCAATACAATAGCTTTTTCAAGTGGAGATATTACTGACTCAACAATCACGATGTATCATGTTAAATAGTCAAGGCAGGTAGTAGCAGGTATATGAATCTAATTAAAAATGTTGAGGATATTAAGGGTTATCCATTACATATTTAAAAGGAATGGGACCAAGTAGAACGGATATTATATCCATTACCTGTTTAATCTTCAGTACATAGTAATTTATTGTTTAAAAAAAATAACAAATAGATTTGTTTTTTCACCTGGAAAGCCATGGGTGGACAACAAGACGTTTATCTATCAATTAATCTCATCAACTTTTCTATTCCTTTCTAAATTACAAAAACGCTAGTCCACCCTTGGCTTCTCTGATGAGATGGAGCGATCGACATAATTCTTTATTAACAGTACTAAAATACGAGGTACATTGATCAAATTCCATAGAAGATGATGGAGTAGGAAAGTTATCATCAAAAAATTGTTTTCGTGGCGCACTATCCAAGGGTAAATAACTCCGAAGGAGGGCCTTCTACGGGAAAAATGAATGAACTCCTAGGGTTATTTTTACTCAATTCGATAAAATATTTATTTCAAATGTGTGGCCCACATTTTACAGTCAAGTATTTCATATTTTAAACCAGTTCTATCAATTCTTAATTGTCCTAATGATTTGTTTGGTTTAAATAGCAATATTCTTCAATCAATACTACATATTCTGAGATTAAATAAACATTATCTTTGAACCAATGAATATGTTGTCTCAATTAAGGAAAATATTTGTTTCATTTGAGTAACTCGCATTCTTCAGTCAAGTATTTCATATTTTTGAACCAATTCTATCAGTTCCTAATTCACCTTGATTATTCGATTTGTTTCAAATAGCAATATTCTTCATTCAATACTACATATTCTGAGATCAAATAAATATTAAGGTTCTTTGACAAACAATATGTATTCTAAATTAAGTAAATATTTGTTTCAGTTGAGTATTTGATATTCTTGTATATACAAAATTATTCCTTTGGTTCCATGGTGCAATACATTCTCAGATGAAATACATTATTCTTGCTCAAATAAACCAAAAGAATTGTTTGAGAAAAATATAACACTTGACTTCATCAAATGTTTTCTTGTATCAAACAAATATTTGTCTTGGAATTCAAATAAACCATCGTTTTATTTGAAATAATAGGTTTATTTCGCCATATTGAAACAACAAATTTGTTTGACTGGAATATATTTTGTTTCGATTCAATACTTTTCTTTTCTCTGTGTGCCCATTGGTGAGTGATTTGTTATGCCATATTTCAGTTTTAAATATAACCCATAATATTGAGGAAGATAAGTTTGTATTGAAAAGGGAAACATTCTCAATTGGATATTGAATAGAAATATTTTTCTGTGAATTGAAAAATCCACGATAAAAATGAGTTAGGGTCCTTTCAGAATATCTATCAGATGTAGTTCAATGTCCAGCGTGGCTTTAGCCGGGGAAGTAGTAGTTTTCTGTTAGACATTCACAAAAAATAACTTCATTTTTATCGTGGATTTTTCAATTCACAGAAAAATATTTCTATTCAATATTCAATTGAGAATGTTTCCCTTTTCAACATGAATACCCCACAAGAGGTTATCTTGAACGATGGAAGATAGTGACTAAAGTTTATCTTTCAGTCACAGATGATTCCATATTTGTTTTTATGAACATCCCGTTCATATTTTCAAACAAATCAATAAGTTTGTAAAAACGCACCTTGGATCATCGGCTTGAACTGATGGACAGTTGTGGTTCCAAGTGGACTTTTCTAGCTTTAACATTAACTATTATTATTGTTAAAATTTAACTAATATTGAGTAAAATCAAATTTACATACCTAATTTTTTTGCCTATTAATTTTAAGTTATAAATTTCATATTGTAACTTTTTGTACACATGTATACAAATAAAAATTAGGTTATACTTTAATACAATCTTATTTCTTCTTGTAATGAAACAATATAATGTAATTTCTGTATAAAAATGTTGTTTTTAATACATATTATCTACCTTTTTGGTACAAGACGTTGATGATCCAAGGTACACTAGGGCATGATCCATGGTACATTATGGACTTGTACCATCACATATCAATATTTTTTTTTTCTATAACTGTTTAATATTTGAGTTAACAAAAAATACATAGTGTGTAGGAATGATGGTGATATCAGGGTAAACTCTTTCCATTATTATATATCACAAAAATGGCTTGTAAAAAATATAAAAGTAAATTGTGATCCAAGGTACAACAGTCTCCCCTACTTATCAAGATTTCTATTTTCAAACCACCAAGAGGTCTCTTGGACAAGGAAGAATAGCTAATAGTTACTCAAGTGATTTATCAGCAGATACCTATATTATTTTTTTATTTCAGGAAGAAGATAGATCTCTCCTTCCCCTTGGTGAGCTAGTATCTTTTCCTAGATTGATTGAAAAAGGTATTCAACTATACAGATACCACCCATGCTTTTTACAAGATGTTAAAGTGGTGTATGATGTAGAGGACGAGATTCGTAGACAGAAATCATTCCTAACGTACTCTTTAACAAGTCTGGTGAGCAGTTTGAGGTTCGCAGTGAATGAGCAAGACCTGAGTGATTGGTGAGAAATAGTTTCAAAAGATTGAGCTCTATGAAAATTAGTAACCAGTACTATATTATATGAACTGAAAAATAAAGGTTCAATATCTTGTAAGAGTATTTTTTATCCATTGAGTAGAAAAGATATGGGCTGAAAAAAACAGCAGATTAGTGAATAGAATATTGAAACACAGGGTATTGGTATTCCTAAATATTGCTGAATATCAATTCTGTTCCACTTGCAAAATGATCGAATTGATGATTAATCATTTCAAATATTGGAGGTGTGTCAAAGAACGTCCATCAATTGGTGTTACGTTTTACACAAATTAAGAACCATATTCGTTATAATGGAAAAAAGTTCGTCAATCACCTTCCCCTTATTTCCAATCAGAAAAATAAATACAAAGTAAAAGTTCTTTAGAGAGGTAAAAAACTCACTGATAGCTTCACTAGCATATTTTAATCAGCCTTTTTATTACTATATGTATGTGTGAGTGTATATATACGTAGGTGTGATATATATATATATATATATATATATATATTCAATTTCTCGGAATAAAGGTATGATTCAGTCAATTCTTATAATTCATTTTAACGACGTATCGACATAGTATTTGTCATCTTCAGGTTAAAAATACTAAAATTAAAAACATGGGGTTTGAGACATATCTCACTTAATACAATATTAAAATGTATGCACTAAAATAATTAGAAACATTGAGTTCGAAATATAACACAATATAAAAATATCTGTAATATATAAGTGCGGCTTTTTATAGTCCCCCCCCCTGTTAACTTTTGAACGGTTCGACTTAGAACAATGGCACACAAACCATTTTGAATGATATCATCGATACAACTTTTTGAAATGAAAGACATTGTGATTGCTCGATAGATGGTGCGGAACACTGTCCCATCTGCGGGGAAAATGGTCACAGAGTGGGCACAATAAAATGCCCAGCATTTAAAGAGGCACTGAGGGCTGCCAGGTCAGGGAAAAGACATAGCAGGACCATGGTGGACGATGGCGTGTTCCGACAGGGAGAACCAAACGTCCTTACATTTACAAAGGACAGTACACTGCATGGGATACCGACCCAGGACGAATTGAATGAATCCCACTCTGTTCTGATGGGGCTAATAGACGAATCGCTCACCGGGGGTAATGATGTAGGGGTCACGGGGGGGCCATACAAGGCTTAATAATGATTCAGATATTACAGGTGAATGTCGATAGACGGAGATATGCGCAGCGCCTGCTGCTGAGGACGGCGATGGAAATACACGCGGACCTGGTTCTCATCCAGGAACCGTGTCTATCCATCGCTAGGGCAGATACCAGATGGATTATGGACCTGGATGAGAACACAGCGGC
The DNA here is from genome assembly GCA_018342105.1 of Gonioctena quinquepunctata. Lineage (NCBI taxonomy): Eukaryota > Metazoa > Arthropoda > Insecta > Coleoptera > Chrysomelidae > Gonioctena > Gonioctena quinquepunctata. Next base: position 251,798 of record JAFIRS010001886.1, on the reverse strand, counting down.
CTGGTGCAGAAACAGAACGTGCGGAGTCATTTCATGCTATCATATCGTACTAATGCATGATTTACTCAGGATTACATGCTCTACAAAAGTGCCTAATGTGACGTAGCTGTAATCTGCACCTGTAAGATTGTATGGGTCACTAAATCTGATTTCTGTAGAAAATTCTTGTTTTTTTGACGTTACTTCATAAAAGACTGGATTTATGGAAAAAAATTAAATAACAAACTTTTAGGTGATTCGATAATTCTCAAAAATTTCATATTACGACAAAGTTAACCCTTTATATCTCGAAAAATATCAATTTTAGCGATTCGGTTTATAGGACTTTTTTTGTAGGAAACTAAATTTCCTACAAGTTTGTCATCCACATTTTTTCCATAAATCCAGTCATTTATGAAGTAATGTCAAAAAAATAAGAATTTTCTAAATAAATCAGATTTAGTGATCCGTACAATCTTACAGGTGCAGATTACAGCTACGTCCCAATAGGCACTTTTGTAGAACATGTAATCCTGAGTAAATCGCGCTTTGGTATGAAATGCCGCTGAGTTATAGATATTTGAAAAAAAAAACAAAGTTTACGTGTATTTTAAATGGGACATCTTTCCACGCTCTGGGAAAGTACTTAATGTTAATATTTTCAAGGATTTTTTTTTGCATTTCCAACAAAATTTTCGGTTGGGAGCAAAAAACAAAAAAATTGTCCTTAAAAAATGACCCTAATATAGGGTAAAACCCCCAATGATTGGCACTTTAAGGAAACCTCATACTTGATTACGTCATCATACATAGCTCTTCCACATATGTAATCATCATTTTAGTTCCTTGTATTCTTTATAAATCATAATTTCATAATATTCTTTATTTTTTGAATCAATTGGAATAGGAATAAAACTGTGTTGAATAATGTTTTGGGAGTTTTTCCATTTATTGGCATCATAGTCTAATGATTGACCCCTATTAATTGGCACGATTAACTAGTTATTTAGCCCCAGTTATTGGCATCCAAACCTTGCAGACAGAACCTAATGTTTAATATCAGCCTCTGTATTGAGTTGATTTTCTCCATAGAAACGACTGAAAAAGTCAAAAAATTGTTTCCACTCATATATTTTAAACTTTCTTCAAACAAGTACCACAAGTAAAATAATCTGTGAATAAATTATATTTTTTAGACACCTTGCATGGTATGCCCTCATACATTTTTGGCACTTGATACCAAAATTTGCTAACGAAAATTGATTTGTACATATGATACATAAACCTCGATTCATTATTGTATTGTTTTCTAGTGGACTATGGTTTAAAACCGAAGTAACCTTATTCATGCCTGTTTCTTCGAATGACAATTTCCTAATGTGACTTTCTGATGTTGAGGAATGGTGGTCAGGAATAGAGTTCTCCTCATAGGAATGTTCTTCTAAGGATGTGATTTCGATCGAATTTATCTGAAAATTTTCTTCATCACAAGGCTGATTTCAGAGGCTTCTTAGAATTCTTCCTTGGTTTATTTACCTTGATTTTCTTTTGATTTGCTTGTACTTTCTGCTTCTTGATAGCTTTGTTTTCTTCTTTCTTTTTTTATTTTTCCAGCTTGGCCTTTTCTTTATCTTCATGTATTTTTTTCCATCCACTCGAAGTTATGACATAAGGTAATCGTTCCGTTGTTCGTTTTCCTTTTCTTCCAGGTGTTTTCGGCCACAGGAGACTCGTCTTCAATTTGTTTTTCACACAATCTTCCGAGTGGGATGTTTTTCCTGAATAAGTCACAACTCGTTATTTGATCATCGTATTATCTACGATCGTCAGAGAACTGAAACTAGTGCTTGGATTTTCTGTTGTTAATTGAGTATATTCTAGATGAGCAGAGGTATGATCTGCTAAAATGATAATCGACATATCATCTATTTCACTTTCTGACAAATAGCTATCAACAACAGGAATATTCATGTCTTTCGTTGGATTAACCTCCAAGGATGTTTCACCAAGGTCCATATCCAATAATTCATTCAATTCACTACCATTCTCCTTATGTTCTGGAAAAGTCTCATCAAAAACCACATTGGATATCTCAACTGCTGATTGATCAACTTCAAACTCTTTATCGGGTGAAGTTTCGACCAGAACCATTTCTGATCTTTTAGGAACTGATTTGTCAACTATATTCTCTTGACCAGGAAGATCATTGATGATAACCATATCTAATGATTCACGTACTCGATGATCAACTTCAATAACATTGAATTTATTGAAAATTTTCTGTAAAAAGTGTCTCATCCCTCGGATTTCTTCATTTGGTTTTCCTTGCTTCATTTCAGTAATGGTTTCAGGATCACAGAAATCAGTGAATTCATCAAAAGTGAGAGACACATTATTGTCTTCAGGAAAAATAATAGAATTTGTCTCTTCAGATTTTTGCTTACCAAGACACTTAGTATAGTCAATCGCATTAGCATTCCATGAAAAAAGGCCGCAAGCTCTAAACCCATTCAAAACTGTATTTGTTTTGAGCTGAATTAAAGCATCTTCTAGAATTGAAGCAAAATTGACTTTGATGAGTTGCACATATGGGTTATTTCTTCTCCAATTGATTACTGCTTTTCTCCAAGCGTTTTTCAGCGGTTTAAAACTGGACACGTCAGCCGGCTGTAATATTCTTGTAGCGTTAAAGACACAATAATTATCTGCAAATTGCTACACAGTTGACATAGTTCATAAGTCTGGTGGGTTCTATGACCATCAACAAATAATATTATAGGAAATTCAACTTTCTGTTTAACCAAATGTGGATGTAATATATTGAAATATATTCGTAAAACACTTCAGATTTCATCTATCCGTTGTCACTGGTTCCAATGCCCCATTCCTTTGGAACGCTTTCTGCTACATTTTTGGGTAATCTTTTATAGGGATATATTATCATAGGTGGTGTTATAGATCCAGAGGCCGAAAATGTGAACATTACCGTGATGTTCGATTTTGATGGACCTTGTTCAATTTGATAGACATTTTTTGCTCCTTTTGGAGCAATCACTTTATCTTCTTTAGGGCACAACATAAAACAAGTTTCATCCCCATTATAAACCCTTGTAGGGTCTTCGAGAATATCAAAATATTTTTTTTCTTTCAAATAGATTTCAATGTTTTTGAACCATTTTCTTATGTTACTCTCCGAAATATTTCCACTCGCATTTGTGACGGCTTCTGGAATTCGATTTGATAATTTTTTATGTCTTTGTAGAAAGCACTGATACCAATGTTCTCCAGGTAAATTATCTTTGAATGGTGTTGACCGAGGATGATTGTCAAGAAATGATTTTACAGAGGCTTGTATGTCATCTTTCCTCTTCGGGAATCCCTTTCTATGGCTCTCAAGAATCCACGATTCTAATACATTTTCTTCGTCCCTTGTCAAGTAAGTTCTTGGACCATGTTTTATTTTGGTTAATTTGTCACTCAAGCGTAACTGGAGTGTAGATCTGGGACTGTATTTCATAGCTGCTTGCTTTTTTGGCATTCGATAATTAATATCTTTCAAAGCAGCTTGAACAACTTCTTCGGTGTAAGATTTGGAATATTTCCGATTTTTTTTCACTTTGGGCATCGTTGATGACCTGAAAGAAGAAGTGCCAATTACTAATTTTCAAAATTTTCATATCAAACCAATGATTGGCACTAGTGCCAATCAATAGAAATGTTCATATTTTTTAAGCCAGTTATTGACACCCTTGTAATTACGTAAATCGAGTAGAATCGCTTCATTCAAAAAAGAAACAATGTGTATCGACACCTCTACTTACTGTATGAATCGAAAAGTTCAATCACAGGCAAGAACAAACACTACTGACGCCATTTGAGAATTACACTGTTGGTTAAGTAGATTTTCTACACAGGGACGTTGCCAGATTACAGATCAAAGACAAATTTCTACGGAAATATCGAGACATCTTAGTAAAATTGAGAAAATATGATCGAGGGCCAATAATTGGGTCAGTGCCAACAATTGGGTGTTTTAACCTATAAGCATAATCTAGATGGAATAACACAAAGAAAAAGATAGGAAATAATAGTTTTAAAAAAATTAAAAAACACGCTTTTATAGAAAACCAAACTAAAAAAATAAAAAATAAATTTTAATAAATTTGAATTAAGAATAGTGTAAAAAAAATTAATAAATTAGTAATAATGTAAATAGAAAAAAATTTATTTTATTTAAAAAACAGCGTGGGGTGCTTTTTAAGATGCAGATTAAGCACCCCACGCTTTTTTTAAAATAAAATAATTTTTTTTCTTATTCACATTATTATTAATTTATATTTATTAAAAAATTTTACACTATTCCTAATTCAAATTTATTAAAATTTATTTTCTATTTTTTTAGTTTGGTTTTCTATAAAAGCGTGTTTTTTAGTTTTTTTAAACTATTATTTATTTTTTAGTGCGGTTTTTTATAAAAAGCGTGTTTTTTAGTTTTTTCAAACTATTATTTATTTTCTACTTGTTAGTTTGGTTTATTTATAAAAGCGTGTTTTTTCATTTTTTTAAAACTATTATTTGTTCTAATCTACTATTAATTCCGTGATTACTATTAGTAACTGTAATTATTTTCCAAATCATTAATGTGTACAGCTGTATTAATAGTCAAATCTCGATTTTAGAAGTCATTCAAAGATTTTAACGTTGTAATTGGAGCCGCCATCTTGAATTTTTCAATTTTCACGAAAGAATCATAATATTCGACTCCAAAAACCCCCACATACCAATTTTGAATAGAATCGGACCATAATCACAAAACTCGTCCACCATTTTGGAACCGCCATCTTGAATTTTTCAATTTTGACAAAAGAATCACAATCTCCGACCTTAAAAACCCTCAGATACCAATTTTGAAGCGAATCGGACCATAATCACAAAACTCGTCCGCCATATTGGAGCCGCCATTTTGTTTTTTTTTCACACAAAAATTTCTTAATGCATTGTCACCGGAATTATGTACACCTGCCAAATTTCAAATCATTCGGACGTCTGGAAGTGGATGAAAATCAAGTCCAAAGGAGTCGGTTACAAACAAACAAAAACATACAAGCGAAGCTAATATAAAGCGTGTAAAAAGAAATTCTAGGCAGACAAGAGTATTCAGGAAAAAAAAAATCATAGAATATAGAAATTTGGACAGGACGTCTGGCAGGTCAGCTAGTATAAAGTAGTTAGTTTCCTATCAAAAAATGTTATTCTATTTTTTATGATTTCATTACTTTTAATCCCATTATATTCCAATAAAATATATTTTGTTGAGTTGCTCCTGAAACTCTATTTGAGGACAATATAATTTCATTACACTGGTATGTAACATACTTTGTAATGGGGTAAAAATGAGAAAGGATTTCATAGTTAAAAAAAACCAGATAATATATTTATACACAAAATGAATGTATGGATATCCTAGAAATAATCAACATCAATATATCAGAAAAATTCGTCACATTCTTCAACAACTTTCGGACAGAATGTCCTAGCATGTGAAATATAGGACACATCTGATGTTAACGGTATTTTGGTGTTAACACTGTGTTTGTTCCACACGTGGATTGCGTAACTGTTTTCCGTCAATTTCAGGACTGTGTCAGTTACATTACTATCAAAAAACATTTTCCACTTCCACCAAGGCACTGCATAGAATCTGTCTGTGGGATATACTTTAAAACCCAGACAGTCTTTTTTTATCATATCTTTCGCCAATTTCGCTCCACCACAAATGGATTTCAGTAACCTAGAAAAAAAAACAGTCCTATGCAAAACATTTCTATTAAAATAATTCGAAGTTTTCGAATAAAGAAAAGTATTTAACTTGAGTTATTTGAATGGTGCATTAGGATGCACAATAAAATAATAGGGCAAAGAGGACACGGTTTTATAGGACCCAGACTATATATGTTACCCAAAGAACTCATAAACAGCCACCAACTTCTAAAATCCAAACTAAAAAAATGGATATTTGGTCATAACAGATCTGAAAGCCATAAGTTGATTGATATCAAAAACAACTGAAAAAAATTAATAAATCCTTTAAACTATGATGATTAATTTGAAAATACCACAAAAGGGTTCCGGGCCAGAAAATTCAGTGTTTGCGGCTTCCTTGGCAAGGCTGACCACTTCTTCATTGACTTCGATTCCCTTGTGACCTGGCAACCACATCAGAGTAACCTGATTGTTCGTAGCCAGTTGTCTTAGGGAGAATTTGCAGTCCCAAGTCAGTCTAGACACACAAGTGTGTGACTTTAGAGCTTTTAGTGCTGCTTGGCTATCTGATAGGATATAGATCTTTGCCCCCCTGAAGCCTCTCTCAAGGCATCCTTGGGTGCAAATTTCTATAGCATGGGTTTCTGCTTGAAAAATTGTTGGAGCTTTGCTTAGGGATTTTGAGAGCCTAAAACTAGGACCCGTTACTCCCACTCCAGCCCTTTCGTCTATTTTGGAACCATCAGTATACCATACTGATGCATACCTTTCTAGTTGAGGCCCATTCGTTGTGAATGTATGGTGGTTGTTTATAACCACTTCATAATTCACTTCAAAGTCGTGCCTAGCTGGCATAAAACCTGATGGCTTGTACCTGGATTCTAGGGGAATATTTTCCAAGATCTTCAGAAGTCAATCAGATTTCCAGCCTTCAAGTTTATTGCCTGGTGCAGTCTGAAGGCAGTTTTTGCCGCTTCTTTCATTACACACAAGTGCAGTGGGGCACGTGAATATTGCCCCTGTATTTTCCAAGACAGGCTAACCGCTGCACTTTCTGCAGCTTAATTTGTGCCGAGTGCTGTTGGGTTTTTGGCCACCATACTAATGAGGCATAGGTGACCATGGGTTTGATAATCGTTTGATATAACCAGTTTCCCGAGTTTCCTGGTCAAGGACTGTTCACAAATTTTAGCTAAACCTCTTCAGACAATTTTCAACTTTGCCCTGAAATCCCAGATAAGTGGAAAACTGCCAAAATATGCCCAATATTCAAATCCGGAGCAATCAACAATGTTGCAAACTACAGACCAATAACACTTCTCTCCAATTTTGCAAAGGGCTTTGAGATATGTCTCTACAATTCACTAGTTCCAAACCTAAAAAATATCATCACAAATGACCAACATGGATTCATGAGCAAACGATCAATGGTCACTAATCTGATGTTTTTCACTCAGGCGGCGAGTTCTGCTCTTGACAGTCATTCTCAATTGGACACTATCTATACCGACTTCTCAAAGGCCTTCGACAAACTAGATCACCAGATACTTCTGAACAAACTAAACTTCCTTGGCTTTGATACACAACTAATCAAAATTTTTCAATCTTACTTCCAAAACCGCACACTCTTTGTTGAATTTAGAGGACACACATCCTATCAATTCTAGTGGCGCCCCACAAGGGAGCAACTTAGCCCCCCTCTTATTCTCATTATTTATAAATGATATTGGTAAAAATATCTCCAGCAACTTACTGCTATTTGTAGATGACTTGAAAATATTTCGTAGAATTTAATCACTAAACGACTGTACAATTTTACAGGACGACATTCATGAACCAAAAACAAACTACCACTAAATGTCAAAAAATGCAAATACACTACTTATTCTCTGAGAAATGCAACCATTGATTTTCAATACTCCCTTAGCAACACTCCATTAGAAACTCAACTTTTTCCAACACTATAATAACATAACCTCCTCTGCAAAGAGGATGACCGGACTAATATTCCGTACATGTAGAGATTTTCAAAACAAAGAATGCCTCACCACCCTATACAATGCATATGTAAAATCAAGACTGGCTTACTGCTCTCTGATATGGTCACCACTCTACAAATGTCATATCGATCAGCTCGAGTCAGTAGAGAGGCTCTTTATGAAGTATGTGTCATTCAAGACAGAGTCTACCCTCCGCAAGGTTTCAACAACAATATGTTATTGAATAAATTTTCATTCCTGTCAGTAGAAAACTGTAGAACATACTATGCCTGCTTGTTCATTTACAAACTCGTACATAATTTAATAGATTACCCATAACTGTTAACACAATAGAACTTTCATGTTCCACATATCAACAGCAGGTACGAAATGTGCTTCAACCTAACAAAACCCAAAACAAATATTCTCGTTAAATCTCCTCTGCACTCAATATGCAAAAAAACAAATGAAGTCTGCACAAACATCGATATTTACAACGAATCAATAAGTACCTTTAAAAACAAAGTAAAACAAATATTGTATAGCAAACAATCACTTCCATATCTCCAATAAACAATTTTGAGCTTATCTATCGTTCCCACACATTTGTACCTTTTAGTTTTAGTTTATATATTCAGCTTAGTTATTTCTCAATGAAACTTGTCTTGTAATTAAGTTCTTCCTGTTTAGACATTCAATATTTTTTTTTATATCATTTTCGGCGTCAAACTCCATGTCTTGCCAAAAACTCTGCGGCACGTCCAGGTTGCCGCTGTAGCCTTGGAGAGAATATTTTTAATATGACTGTTCCATGTTAGTCTCTGCTCGATTATGACGCCCAGGTATTTGACTTCATTGGAAAAAGTTGCCGAGTTCCATTCAGGGTTGGGGCTTTCAGTTCATACTTACGCCTCTTTGTGAATGGAACCAGCACTGTTTTGCTAGGATTTACATTTAATCCCTCCTTTGCGCACCAGCTTCTGATTATATTCAGGGCTGTCTGCATGCAATTGAATATTATCCCCTCATGTTTGCCCCTAATAGTGACGACCAGGTCGTCGGCGTAACCTTCACCACAGCAATGGCGATAGAACCCCACCTTGGGGACAACCTTTTTCCGCTGTCATTCTGACCGTTTCCTCTCCGAGAGCAGCTACAATGATTCTGCTTTTCAGCATTGCATGTATACATCTGATCAGTGAGGTGTTTTTTATTCCTTTCCTCTAGCGATCTGATGATGGAGTCATGTGAGGTGTTATCGAAAGCACCCTATATATCTATGAATGCACATAGAGCCATTTCTTTGGGCAAGTATGTCTTTTCTATGCTTTCAACTGAGCATTGTAGAGCATTAATCATTGATTTGCCTACATGATAGGTGAACTGTTTTTTGTGAAGCGGTATATCCAAAAGGATTTTACTTCTTATATAAGTCTATAATTTTCTCCATTGTTTTCAGGAGAAAGGAGGTGAGACTGATGGGGCGATAAGACTTTGGTTCGTCTGCTGGACCTCTCCCAGTCTTTGGTATGAATACCACTGCAGCCTCCCTCCAGGCTTTTGGTATGTGACCGAAAATGAAACTGGCCTTGAACAGCCTTTTCATGGAGGGCTCTATTATTTCAAGGCCATTTTATAATAAGTCCTTTCCGGCCGATTTAAAAGGTTTGAAGCTCTTAATGGCCCATTGATCTTTTGAGTGGTGAAGATTTTCCCCGCTAGGCTCCTGCTGGCTCTGTTGGGGTTGGTGACAACTCCTTCCACCTGCTTCCACCTGAGCACTTCGCAGTTGGTCTTCAACAACCTAAGACCCAGGAAAGTGTGTCTGGATGAGAACAATTATGCTTTTCTTCTGGTTTTCTGCATATCCACTGTTCGGTCTTTTGATCAGACCGATGCCGTTGGTATGTAACTTTCTGGAGGCGTTGGGCTGGGGCTAATTCCGTAATCCCCTCACATATTTGCCTCCATGTTCTTCTAATGGATTTTCTGAGTTCCTTGTTGTACTCAGAAAGAACTGCCTTGTAGTCTTCCCAATGTCCTAGACTTTTAGCTCTATTGAAGAGTTTCCTTACTTTTTTCCTAAGTATCCAGTTCCTCAGCTGAATCGATGGATATATGTTGGTCCTCCAACTGCATCTCGAGATGCTCTTTATAAGCATCCCAGTTGGTCAGTTTGGGTACCTATATCCTTCAAAGCGTGTTTCCGATGACTCCAAGTCGAATCTTATGTGTTGTGATCCGACATCGAGGAGTTATCAGATACGTGCCAGTTGTGAATGTAGTTTGTTATAAATAGATCAGCAAGGGTTAGGTCAAGAACCTCTTTTCTGATCGCATTTATAAAGGTGGTTTTGTTACCTTTATTGACAATGTCTATATTAGTCGCAGACAAATATTCTAAAAGGTACTCACCTCTGCGTTTATGTCTGTTCTTCCCCATGTGAGATGGTGCGCGTTTGCATCACACCACAGAATGAAATGCCTGTTTCCTCTTTGACACCATCTGATAAGGCTTTGGACTTCCTCCGTGGTGGGTGTGACAGCAAGCCCTCTGGGAAGTAGGCCGAGGCCATAACCTCTTTGACACCATCTGATAAGGCTTTGGGTTTCTTCCTTTCCCCGGGGGTTTTGAAATTGTGATAATCGGAAAAAAAATTTGTTTGGGGGGCTTTTTGGTTTTTTTCAAAAGAATTACATGTTTTAAATTTTTAAGCCTTATTCGTTTTTTATTGATGGGGGGTTTTTTGGAAGAACCCTATGGGTTTTTTTTTCCCAATAAACCCCCTTTTTTAGACACTGGGGCATGTTGAATGGAGGTTTATTTCGGATTTGGTTTTAGCCCCGGGGTTTTTCCCCAAAGGGTTTGCGGAGGCTGGTTTTTGGGGTTTTTTTCCCCTTTTCCTTGTTTCCGGGTTTTTAAAAAAGAGCCCCAAGGGTTTGGGTAGCGCAGAGCCCCTGACGGAAGGGAAAAACCCGGGGGGGGCCCAGATCCCCCCCCAAACCCCGCAAAATTGTAATTAGTCCACCCACTACGCTTTTCCCCCCTTTTAAATTTGGGGAAGTTTTTTATTGACCCCCGCTCACCCGCCCCCGGGTTAAAAGGGGCCCCCCGGGGCCCCCAGTTTTTCCCGGGGCCACCCTTTTTTTCGCCAAAAAAAATTTTTTTTTGCGGGGCCCAAAAAAGGGTTTTTAAAAAGGAAGGAAAGGGAAAGGGAAATTTTTTTTTTTAATTTTTTTTTTTTAAAGGGGGCCCCCCCCCGAACGTGGTTTTTTTTAAAATAAAATTTTTAAAATTTTGGGTTTTTTATTTTTTTCCCAATAATTTTTAACGAAAATAAAAAAATTTTAAAATAAATTTTTATCCGGGCCCAAAAAACCAAAAACCCCCCCCGGGGTTTGGGCCAATTTTCAAACCAAAAAGGTACGGCCCCCTTTTTCCAAAACAGAAAATAAATAGAATAGGAAACGTGTTTTTTCCAAAAAAATAACCTTCAGCAAAGAATCCGCGAGTTTTGTTAGAAAATATTTCCGGGGGGAAAAAATTTTAAAAAAAAAACGAAAACGGTTTTTTAAAAGGATTCTAATTGAAAGAAAAGGGATTTTTAAAAACCCGGAAAAAACGAACGCTGAATTTTCCCCTGCCATCTTTTAAAATTTTCCGAATGTTTCCCCCAAAGTTTTTTTATTTTTCCCCCATTTTTTTAAAATTAAAACCGGGAGGGAGCCCAAAAAGTAAAAAAAACCATCACGTTTTTCAAGCCAAAAAGGGGGGTTTAAACCCGGGGGTTTCCAAAGAAAAAAGAAAACCCCCCCGGGTTTAAAAAATCTTCAGTGGGAAAAGGTTTGGGAAGAACAAAAAAAAAAATTTAAACTTTCTTCAATAAAACAATATTAACCCGAAGGGGCCCGGGAAAAAAACCCCCTTTTCCGGAAAACAGAAATACCCCCTTTTTTTAAACCCCCAAAAACGTTTGAAAACCCCTTTTCGAAAGGACTTGCTTTCGGCCTTAGGGAAAAAAAACCCAAAAAAACAAAGAATTTGGGTGAAAAATAAACAAACCACATCTTTTTAAAATTTTTTTGGGCCAAAAAATTTTAAACCGGGCCGCAGGGGAAAAAAAATTTCACCTTTAGTAAAAATTTTTTCAAAGAAGTCGTTAAAAAGGGAGAACCCTTTGAAAAAAAAAAATTTTTTAAAAGGTTTTTAAAAAAGGGTCCAATAAAAAGAACCAGAAAAGGGGAGAGGGGAAAAAACAAAAATTTTAAACCCGCTGAATGATAATTACTCGGAAATTTTTGTTCCTTTACCTTTAATAATTTTTTTTAAGGCGATTTTACAACCGGCTTCCCCTTTAAAAAACAAAAGTTCAAAATCCCTTTGGGGGTTTAACAAAAAACATCCCATCTTTTTGGGTTTTTAACCGGGGACGGAAAGAAAAAAATCTTTTCTTTTTGGGGTTTTAGGGGGGGAAATGTTCATTAATAGGACCTTGGGGGAATTGGTTTCCTTTTTCCCAAATTTACCGAACCAGAGAAAGGAACCGGCCCCCCAACCCCATTTTTTTAAACCCGGCCCCGGGGTTTAAAAATTCTTTTTTCTTTTACCCACTACGGAAACCTTTTTCCCTCATTAAACCCGAGGGGGTTCCCTACCGGAAAAATCTTTATTTAAAAACCCCCTTTTGGGGGGGTTTTTTGGGGTGTTTTTTTTTTGTCCCCGGGGACCGCCGAAAATTTTCTTTTCCCGCTTCCATAGGGGCCAAGATGATGATGGTTTGTTTATTTTCCCCTTTCAGCCAATTTCCCCGGGCTTTGGGGGTTACAACCCATATGGGGCCGAAAGGGGGGAAAAACCCGGGATGGATTGTTAGGGGAACATTTTTTAAATTTAAAAACATAATCGACCCTTTTCAGAAAGAAACATTTGCATTCAATGTCCATTGATATTTTGGAAGTAAAAAGGTTTTTTGGGAATATCTTTTAAACGCCCCGGGGGTTTTTCCAGGAAAGTAGGTTTTTTCACCGAGATCCCCTTTCCCTTCTTTTATATTGAACCCCTTTATGGGAAACCGAAATTGATTTTTTTTTTTCCCCCCCCAGGACTTTCTCCCCATATAAGGGGGTTTCCCCCCTAGGGGAAAAATTTTTTTTATTTGCCCTCAGGGGGAGGATTTTTTTTTTACCCCGGCTTTAAAAATTTTCTTTTCCCCCACCCCTAGGGGGGTCCGATGAGTTTTTTTTAAATGGCCCCTTCAGCCGAGTTCTTTGGACTTTTTTATTTGCATTGAGGGCGGCCAAACCGGGGTTTTAGGGGCACACTTAAAAAAACAAACCCAGCATCGAAAGAAACTTTTTGCATTCAAGTCCATTGATTTTATGGAAGGCGGATTTTCGGGGAATCATTCAACGCCCCGTGGTTTAAAGGGAAAAAGGCCCCGGATCTCCCTTTTTTTGGGTTTTAACCTTTTAACCCTTTTTGGGGGAAAACCCCAAAAAAGATTTTTCATTCACCATTAAATTTATCTCCCACCATATGTGAGGGTTGCCACCCCCGGGGGAAAACTTTTTTAAAAAAACCTTTGGGGGGAGTTTTTTTGATGTTTTTTTTCGTCACTGGACCCCAGAAAGTTTTTTCTTTTCCGCACCATAGGGGGGCGATCAATGGTTTTTTAAGGGCTCACTGCCGGTTTTGGACTTTTTGGTTACACCGTACCGATGAAAAACCGCCCATGGGGTTGTTAGGTGAACACCACAAATTAAACAAACGAGCATCAAAAGAAACATTTGCATTCAATGTCCATTGATATTTTATGGAAGTATGCATGGATTTTCAGGTGAATATCATTCAACGTTCTGCGTGGTATTTGCCAGGAAAGTAGTTGTTTTTCACCTGAGATCTACCTTTCTCTGGTTCAATTTTATATTGAATCCTTTATGTGAAGAAAACCGTTTAAATTCGATTTTTTCTATTCATTCCACTTCACATGGCACTTATCTCTGAAAAATTATTGTTTCAAAACTCTCTTTTCAATATATGGAAAGTTTCAATGAAATATATCTGAAGACAAACATGATTAAAAAATCCATTTGTATCTAAAAAGATTTTTCGTTGAAATTTCCCCATCTGAAACTATTTTTTTTTAATTTTCAATATAATTTTTAATGTTTTCATATAAAATGGAGAATTAGAACGCCAAAAGTTTCCTTAAAATGATGTCCGCTCTATAAAAAATAGCTTTTTCATATTACTATGGCAGGCTTTGTTGTCAAACTTAGTATCACGAGTATCTCAGTAGAATGAAAGTGTGCATCTATCTAAAACATAGCACAGATCTTCAAATTATCAGAAATATTCAAGTATTATATATATATATATATAATACTTGAATATTTCCTTCTTGATTTGAAAATTGTGACTAATGGCAGCTCATAAAATACGTACTCAACTCAAAGGGAGAGAGGAGGATTGGTATCTAGCGTGAAAAAGTGTGACAAAGAGGGGGTCAGAGGCAGCTTGATGCCGAACAAACATTTGAGGAATATTGCAATTCAGAAATACCCTAGAAGTTTTTTAACCTATTTGAAAGTATGACTTCTGTTAGATAACTTTTGCATGGTGGTTAGGTTTCAGTGGGTATTATGTTGTTTAAGAAAAAACACACTGGTGCATCAAAACTATTTCATAAAGAAAACAAAATATTAATTCCAGATGAAAACTCGTAGTTTAATTTTGAATGAAATTAATTTGCAAACATCTTACACACACTTGGTATGAGAGCCATGTATTTCGTGTTCGATCAGCTGCGTTCTATTACTTGATATTGCTAAGGGGTTTCGTATAACATTGCCAATATTTGAAAGTAATTCATCTTCTTATAGTTATTACGTGGCAATGTGGTCTACTGAGAATATCACCCCATAGGACATCTACATTTAAAAACTCGGCTCTATAAAATGCAATAACCTTCTATAATAAATTAGCTATGTCTGTTAAGATTTATTAAAAATTCTAAAACCTTTATTGAAAAATGTTACTGAGTCAACTGGAGTTCCTTAATGACACATTAAACTAGTCTTGTAATATATATTTTCCCCCTTTACTGCATATTTTATATGCGTATCAAAATGGCTGAATTACCCTATTGTTAAAAATCAAAAGATATTGATTATCATCAGAATATTTACAACAAAAACCAATAAAGCTGTTTCGCCTGATTTGAAAAAACCTCTGATGCGTGACATCACTCACAGTTCAAAATATTTGAGGTCATTTCTCAGTTGGGTCATTTGACTGGAGTTCATAGGAGTTTAGAAAATTAAAGAACACTCTGATTGTAAATTGATCAAATAAATGTCAGTCTTCAACTTGTCAATTTAGACATGTTTTCATATGCAGAAAATTGATTCTCCTACGTGAATATGATTGATGTGATTATGGTTTGAGAATGGACATAGATAAATTCAACTTCAACTCATACACTACCTGGTTATCACTCCAGGTCCATTATACCCCCAATCTTTCCCGTTGAAGTTATCTTTGAGATCATTTAAACAAGTCCTGGCAAGTACGTGACCCCTACCACCTGAAGAAAAGCTCATCACCCCAGCAGCTACGTTTCTATCTGATTCTGCACCGGCATAGTTTGGAGGAAGGTTTTCCAAGGATTTCGTAACAATCACGTCTAGATCCAAGTAGATTCCACCAAATTTCCATAAAGTTAAGTACCTGCAAATAAAAGGTCACTGATTTGCTGCTGTTTTATTCACGAGAAAAAATTATGGCGCGTCCATTTGAAAAGGTACATTTTATGCTGACAAATTGATGACGTTTTGACCTGACATCTGTTTGTCAGATTCAGTCGATTTTATCACATACTATTCTAGAAAAAGACTAATCAACAAAAAAAGCATGAAGGGCCGATAAAAATTATGAATCAATTGAAAAACATCAACAGCATTTAACAGCAATATTCTGTTTTAGTGTACATCTTGGGGAAACAATTTTCAAATAAAAGTAGTGGAGCTCAAAAGGCTCTATAAAAAGTTTGCTCATTAATAATAATAATAAAACGTGTGCGGTCGGGGGACCCCGTCAGAAACGGAGTTCCTTTAAGCGGCTTGCGGTAGGTGTTGACTGGTAGAAATTGTCACGTAAAACCAAGCAATACTGTACCTATATTTCATTTTTCCAATCACCTCCGCTACAGTTAAAGGTATTTTATTCCTGATAATACTATTCATGATGTATGCAACCATGACCACAAATCGTGCGCCGCAGAACCGGAAGCGCCTACGCGTCCAAGCCCGAGTATTCCCCGAAAACAAAACATCCATAACAACACCAGAAAAGATGATATAAACACCAACTGCCATCAGGATGAGCAAAAATCACATCCAAACAATTAAATGCCGCCATCCTGGAGGCAAAGTCCAGCTCAACTATGGCGAATTTACAGCAAGTGAATTCCTCCAACCACAATAATAAGACTGGCCCCAAGTGCAACATAAAAGAAAACGAAGATTCCTAGTAGGCAAGACCGACCAAACATGCGAGGTCGAACCAGTCCCAAGATTAATATCCCTTCACGTCACGAGACTAAATCCTAAAAATAAACCAGAAGAACTAAAAGTTTTCCTAGAATCATATCTTCCTGGAGGTAAATGCGAAGCACACTCATCCAAGAGACCCATATTTATAGCTCCGCAAAGGTCACCATCAAACGTGAACAGCTTAAAAACTACAACATTGACTTCATGTCAAGCTCTTCACCACTATTTAATTTCAAGGGAGTTATACATTCCTTCGGCCTATCATCAACAATTTCAGACTATACCAGAGGCACTTCTACTTCCCCAACCTTTATTGATAATATAATTACAGATTTAAGCTCTCACAACTTCAAGGTAGGTTTGCTTGACCCTTGCCTTTCTGACCATAAAGGTCAATTCTTGACTATTCATGAAGCTCCACATGACATCAATAACGAAATTATCAGGTTCTCAATGACAAAAACAGGATTGGACCAATTTAAATCGACTCTCTCCCAAGTAAATTTAAATGCGACCTTTTTATGAATACTCTACAAAATCTATCTGGAACATGTTTTCCGAAGAAAATATCACCATCTAAACTCTCTTTTAAATTACACTGGTACAATGATACCCTGAAAAGCATGAAGAATAATCTAGAAGCTATCAAAATAATATCCGAGGCTTCTGGGGGATCTGAGGATATTGAAGAATATAAAAAATATAAACGAAGATATAGTGCTGAACTATTAAGGCAAAAGAAACAGTCAAATGATGAATACGTTCTCAACTCTCCAAATTCATCAAGAGCATGTTGGAATATAATAAATTCTGAGAGAAACAAATCTCATCACGGGAATACTACCTATAAACGAATTCTCCGAAAATGACTTTAATACTTTCTTCTGTACAATCGCTGAGAAAACCATCAAATATCTCCCGATGTCGGACTCTCATAGCACATACAATTTCAGGAGTTTTCCCTCCCCTGCAAACTCTTATTTTTGGAACCAGTGTTCCCTCAGGAAGTTTTCGCTGCCATCAACAGACTGAGCTCCTCTAGCTCACGCGACATCCATGATTTAAACAGCCATTTAATAAAAGAAGTTGCTGACCTTATCGTTCCACCACTGACCAACTTAATAAATCTGATCTTCAACAAAGGGGTTTTCCCAGATTCGCTGAAACTCTCAAAGGTAATACCATTATTTAATCAGGATCATTTCCATAATCGGCAAAATCATTGAATAATTCTTGAAAGAAAGATTGTACTCTTACTTCGAAAAGAGATTCTATTTCAATGAATCTCAATATGGTTTCCGCAGGAATAAATCCACGACACAGGCAACTTTCAAACTCTTGTCTGATATAGTAGAGGGTCTTGATCAAAACAAACATACCTCTCTATACTATACTATACTATAAAAAAATTGGAAATGGGGCACCCCAGGGTTCAGTCCTTGGCCCCTTCTTATTCATCATTTATATCAATGACCTATGCCAATGCATCGCACCCACTGAATGTGTCTTATTCGCTGATGGTACAACCTTTATATGCTCTGAAAAATCTTACACAAACCTTATTGATCAGAAATCTGAGAGCCTAAGTTCAGCCAAAATATGGTTCACACAAAATAAACTTAAATTGAACAAAAATAAAACTCCAAACTACAAAGAAAAAAATAATGTTATGTTTCTTGGTCTCGTCATTGATGATAGGTTGAATTGGTCCAATCATGTAGACCATGTAGTCCGGAAACTATCCTGCACCCTGTTCTTACTGCGTCGACTGAAACATATTACCAACCCGAATACTCTGGGGTAACTCCACGTATGTGATAACAGTTTTCAAGTGTCAAAAAGAAGCTATCAAAATATTGGCTAACTTGGGTTTCAGAGATCATGCCACTTCCTTCCCTATACATCTTCACAGTATTATTAGAAATTCACCAAAACGTGCACAAATTTCCCAGACATTCCGACTCTCACGATTATTACACCAGATCGGCCGATTTGCTAGCTTTCCCACGATATAGATTAACTGTTAGCTGCAATAATTCCTTGAATCTCAATCTCTACAACATCCTTGATAACTCTGTCGAAGTAATGGAATTCAAAACTGTGATAATTTTTTTTTTACTGAGTCACTGTTCTTATTAATAGCTACATTGCCTCATAGCGGGCGTTATGATTCATAATGCCCTTCATAACGCCCCGGGCGTTATGGGTCTGTTAATATCAACCGTTGCCAAGGTATTATAAAAAGCAGTAACGATCAAGTGGAAAATAAAATTTTTAACGTGTAGTATGACAATCAACTAATAACATTTTACCATGTTTTAGAAGTGTTATTAGTTGTGTTTGTATATGTGATGTATATATTTGTATTTATGAGTAAGTATTTTTATTATTAATTATTAATAATTGTTTATGTCCCTTTCACAAAGCTTTGTCAACAAGAAACTATCTTAGACAATAAAGTATATTTTGATTGATTTGATTAATTGACAATCCTACCATACTTGCCACCGGCATTTGTTTCATTTTTGACTCTGGCAGGTATTTAGAGTTTAATAGAATTTTTAGCGCCCTGGTACTCGATTGAAATAAATAGTGAATTTGACATTTTTTATCTATTTTGGTGCTGTGGAATTTCAATATCCTATAGTACGAGATCGATGAACCATTCGAGCTCATAGTACCTCGAGTTTCGATCTCAGGTATCATCGAGGGCCACAATATGTCAGTTTTTCTAGCTGCTCAAGTTGTGATGCATGGCCAAACAAGAGCAGTTAGCGCTAATAAATTAGATAATAGATTTATATATTTAATTTGAAATTTTGCGTCTAGCTCTAGCTGCTCAAATAATGATGCATGGCTGAACGAGAGCAGTTGGCGCGCTAATAAATTAGATCACAAGTTACAATTTTTTTGTTTTCCTCCAGATACTTGCAGAGTAACGTTTTTTTATCTTAAAATGACAATAAGACTAATATACAGATATTAGGGCTTTTTAATCCAGAATAAAGTTCCTGAAGGTGGTTTTATAAGATACTTGAAGTAATTGTGATCTTAATAAGGAATACATGTTGATGTCTCGTACGCAGAATTCTAGCCATATAACCGCTTCCTGTTAAGTTGGTACTTAGCTAGGAGTAGATCAGGAGTGTGATAACACCGTAGTTTGGGCTTTGACAAAGGGTGATGCGAGATATTCAAGTGGTGCCGTTTTTTCTCCGTGAAGCTCAAAGTAATTATTACGAGTACCCCTTAATTTTTTTTTTGTATTAAAATGAATTTATAAAGTTATAAAGTTAAAGTGGGTGAATTTAATTCCCACGCAGAAAAATCACTTTCTGAACATAGATTGTAAAAATAGGAAAATTGGTCTCCGGGGGTGACAAAGAAAGATATAGCTAGAATCTCACAAAGAGATTGTGTAATTATATTTTGTTAGAGCTGTTCTAGTTTATGTTCATTGTTGGAGCTTATAAATTGATAAGTTTACGTTCATCTGTTCAATTTATGGAATAAAATATATTGTTGAAGTTCTAATAACCTGTGTCATAAATTCAAATTGTGAAAATGTATTCAGTTGAAGTTTAAATGAAATTGTTACATTATGGTTACATTTGGAAGTTTCTATGGAAATTACCTTTCCCTTTTCAAGCTATAGAATCAGAACAGTGTTTAAGTTAGGATCAAGGCAGGTCTATCTGACTGTCTGTGCAATCAAAAGCAACCAAAGTCTAAGGACTGTAATTAAAGCCTACAGACCTTTGGAGATTTCAATTAAGTCAAAAGACCAGACCCCTGGACATCCGTATCTCCATCTGATGCTACCCCTGGTAAGTGGAGTAAACCACTATAAAATCTGGCGCCCGAGGGTACAAGTTGAGTTTTAGAAATAGTTTGAAAAGTGTCTTGGCGTTATAAATAATGTAGCAATTCTAGGAATAATGGTTATTATTCCCGACACTAGAAAAATATAAAATATATTTCATGTTGAAGAGATCATGAAGATGGATATTGAATATTCTACCTTGAGGTACTCCGTAACAAAAACCATAAGATCACACATAGTTTTTTTTTTGTTAATTTTGTAATCTACCTGAAATATAACTTCTTATCAATTTGTATGTCACCCCTCAGGGTTGGCCCCAGAAACCAATTATTTCTAGTTTTTTGAGTAGTAATTCATGACTTACTGAATAGAATGCTTTGATCAAATCAAAAAAATAAGCTAATATTTGAGGTATTCTTTTCGAATTAGTAATAAATATAATTAGGGAGATATCAAATATTGATATAAAAATGGAAATTTTATGATTTTTATAAAAAAATTCCACAACCGTGATCTAAATTTTAGAAAATTGACGACGTTTTGACATTTATTTGACGTCTTCTTCAGGGCTAAAAATACATAATGGGTTTACAATATGTGAGTTTGAAAAAATAATCATGCAAATAATATGATAAGAAATAATAAATAAAACAAATTCACAAACATGTTACTTGCATGATTATTTTTTCACACTACCAAATATTGTAACCCCATTATGTATTTTTAGACCTGAGGAATGATGTATTCGTTACAACGTCGGAAATTTTCTAATATTCAGATCATTTTAATTGTCCTTGTTCTCGCTATTCCCATTCTCCAGTTAATTTGAAGGACGTAAATTCGAAATTATCTATGATCGAGGGTATATTTTTTACTCAATGTTTCCAAATGACTGAACTAGCAAAGGTCCTACCTCAAAACATCACTGGCATGTGACATGGCATAATCTGAATTCTCAATGCTTCCAGATTCAAATAGATGTTCCACAGGTGTTCCATCGATATATTTTCCATAATCCAAATGCATTATTTTGATATTTTTGTAACTCAGCAATGCTTTCAAAAATCTGTCCGATTCATCGCCATCAAAACGAAGCACTCCCGGAGATGTGAACAGGAGATATACATCAAAATTGGGATTCATTTTTGCTGCACTCTCAACAGCACATGCCTGACGAGCTTCTATTGTAATCCTTCCTTTGATGAATGATTTGCATGAAGTTTCATGGAAGAATATCGACTTGTCTCTCTGGGGGTTAACCGTGGATATATCAGGAAGTGATTCTGTTTGCAAACGATAGCAGTATATACTATCTGTGGGGTATAGGTAATGGTACATCTTGATGGGAATGAACTGACTGGTTACAACATAGTACATTAGTATTACAGATCCGATGCATAATAGTAGATTCAGGCATCTTCGTTTCGATAACCAAACTATATTCATATTTTGTCAGGAAGCTGGTACAAGTTTAACATGACTGTGATGTTGAACACTGAAAAAAAAATTTGAAGAACGCTGAAAGCTACCAAGTAGATAAGTAAAAGATAAAAAAATCTAGTCCGTTCCAGAACTTCATCTTCACTACTGGAAGGTTCAATATTTGTCAATTCTGAAGAAAACAGCTCGATCGATGATTGTTAATTTCCTGTTTGTCACCTTTAAACAGTAAAGTAACTCAAGCAGAAAGATAACACTTATGGTGAGTGAAGCTGACAACTTCCTGCACCTTTGACTACTGCCGGAACAGCATAACTTTCAGAACATATTCGTATTTCAGTTTATTTTGAATCTTGAGTGAAGGCTAACTCACTGTGTCAGTGATTCCTACATTTTATTCCTTGATCCAAATGTGAATGAAATTCTCTTAAAAAGACGTTTTATCAATAATTTGGAATTTTGTTAAATGGTTTCATATACATAGCTTGGATTATAATAAACATATTCATCATTTTGTTTTCATACATGGTGGAGAATTGACGTTTTTATAGAGGCACAATTTTAGAAACAATATGTGAAAAAGAAGAAGTTGATTGATAATATCAACTAAAAGTATAAACATGTATAGCCTATCACTTAATGAATATCTTGTTGTTTTGCCTTGAAGCTGACAAATTCATTGATCAACATAACCTTTTTTTTGGCACAGAATGAATTGGAAGATAAAAAGGATAAATGTAGAATGGCCACGCTTCTCAGGATAAAAACTTGGTACTTGGGCTATAATGGTATTCGTCTTTAACTTTTTTCTTTGGTTTAAATTTTATCTTTTCTTTGTTTACCAATATAGGTACATAATTTATCTTGACTATTATTTTTTGTTTCAAAATATATTTAATTATCTATATCAGCCCCTTAAGTTTGTGATTACTGATCATATGGATCATATCAGATACTTATTAATTTTTTCAATATGATGAATATCTTTGGAATAATATTAAATGACTTTTTGGTTAGTTGAATGAGTAAAGGTAACACTCTATATTGTATATTCTATAAAAAATAACAGTTTAAGAACATTAAGGGAGTGCCATTATTCTCCGAAATTAACCAGGGTGCCTTCTATCTTACCTTAACAACCACCTAGTGTTATCTTAATCCGTATATTAAATGTATCTCGATTCATTATTCATTTGAGCGTGAAATGAATACTTCCTTTAGTTCAATACGTGATTCATCCATAAAAAAATAACATTTTCCTTGCAAAATATGACATATGACCTTCAACCAACTCCTAATTTTAACCCTACTTTTTCAAATTTGACAATCAACATAACAATTCTTCTTCATCTTTCAATGGGCTATGCCGTTAGGCAATTTACCCAGCATCTTCCTGTTATGCAACACAATGTTACGCAACTACGGAACTTTGTCAGCCGGATTTAGTCTCGCTCTTGGCGATAGTGCATCCGAAATAACTTCACTATATTTATCTTTCCTTGTCATATTGACAGCGCGTAGTAATGACATCCGAACATCAACCAATACATATACGCCTACATGCTTCATTTGTTTTGGCTCCACATACGCGGACGAAAGTATTCAGGATTTTTTTTGGGGAATATAGACATTTGGACAGGACAACATCTGTCGGGTCAGCTAGTTATGTATATTATTCCACGTAGAGAAGTTTCTATCAGAAAAACTCGAAGTCTTAGTCAGCCAACCCTTACATTGTTAAGCTCGAAAGTTGCCGAACATCTCTTCGTTAGAAATCATTGCTATTGCACATAAAAATTTTGAATTTTACTGCCTGATATAATATCCAAATATTCAAGTAGAAGAGTAATAAATATCTCCTTTCCCAACAATATCTTCTTTCCCAACCCTGATGTTCTCTCCCGAACAAATTCTTCCCATTCCATCAATCCCTGAACATTATGAAGTATTTTCATAGTGTTCTCACAAATATTACACGTCAACCTTCCGTGGAGCCAAATCAAAAAAAACATCTGCCCACCATCATCACATTAGCTTATGATGTGAAGTGAGTTTGTACATTTTTTGTATACTACTACCAGACATCTAAGAGACTCATTAAAAATGGTAATCCGGTACCGTAATCATGGCCTATTATTCCAGGTGTAAAAATAGAAAACTAGCTGGGGATTCCAGGCCCAAGTAACACAGAGTCATAAAATTAACATAATGACTTCTTATACCGTCTTAAAGACCACGTATTTGTATGTTTTAGAACCAAAAAGTTAATGTGCGTTTTATAACCTTCAGGCGTTGCTATGACGTCGTGTAGTAGATATAACGAGAGTACAATAAAGAATTCTCGAGATGAAGTTGTACTGTGGTTTGTTTGTAAATAAATTGTATGTGAAGTATGTGTCGTTAAGTAGAAATTAAGAGCGGTTGCTGTGACGTTATTATGACAATGAACATATGTGGTTCTAATGAATAGATTTTTGAAACGTTTCTACGACTACATATTGTACTCATGTAATGTAGTTTTATCAACTGATGAACTTTGGTCGTAATGATTACATTATGTATCTATGGTTAGATTATTTTTGTTGGTTATGTTATTTTTGTTGGATAGGTATATTGTGTTATGTATGTAGAATATTCAGTTCCGTATGAATGATTAAAATGCCAAAAAAAAATCCAATCTGCCTTACAAGAGAACTGGAGCGTATAGAAAAATATAAAGAGGAAGGTCTATCGGGACACTGCAAAAAATGAAGTTCATCCAGTCCCTTCAATTGTTTTCACTACAAGGAAAGACATAAATAATATGTATGTGCACTTCGAGTGATAATTAAAAAATATTTAAATATTCAACATCAACATAACATCTATTGTAAATATGAGTTATTTTTAGCGTTTACCATTAGGGGGAACCAGCGAAATGCTTATGCACTCAGTGTATATCATAGACAAATTAAAAATAAAGAGACTGTTTGAAACATTGGCGATCTTGACCACCAAGTTTTTGGTACGGCCAGTCGCGCATGGAGGCGCTGCCCGCAATCAACAGACGACTGACATGATAATTTTCCAATTTCGACATTTGTCAGAAAATGACAAACCACGTAATAATTTCAGAATAATTTTACTGTTAATTGTCATCAAAAAATTAATTATAGAAATTATACTAATGGACTTGAATTATGAACCCAACGTCGAAAATGGAATGTTTTGTTATTCGAGTTGACGCTGAAATTCCTCGAAATATTCTTTCACAAGGTAAAATATAAGCTGCTTTTCACAAACTGATACTTATTTCCATCCATCAGTTGCAGAATTTTTTTCACAAACTGATACTTATTTCCGTCCATCAGTTTCCATTTTCTATCACCATTTGAGGAAGTACGAAGAGTATCATCAAACTGGAGTATTTGTTAAGTATACCTACTCGTTCTCCTTTGTGCTAATAAATGAACAAAATTATTGAAGGTTTGTTGTATATGTAATTTGTTTTATTTTGGTTGATTTGATGATAAGATTTTTGTTGTTTTTCGGAGTTTTATTGTTTTGTCTGTAGTTGTACCTTGTCCTAGATACAATAAAATGTGTTTTTATAGTGTTCAACTTATTATTCTTGTTTTATAAGATCTTTGATTTTGTTCTTGATATCATGAAATAAAGATTTACTTTGAAATTTTATTTTAACCACGAACGAACTAACAGATTCTACGAATCGATTACTGTATATATTTTATTAGTGATCGATTTGCCATTCTTGTATTTCATATGATACAACCATTCATATGGAATAGAAGAATGGCAAATCGATCACTTATAAAATATATACCATATCAATCATATAAAAGTAACACATTTGAAAAACCCGCCTTATCTCATTCGGTTCTACCAACTGTATTTAGTTCGGCCAGTTGCGAGATATGTCGCCACTGTCTAAACGTGGTGCCAATATTTACTGCAGGTTTAACAACTCTCTTTATTTTTAGTTTCTCTATGGTGTATATCTTCTTCTGTTTTGATAGCGTTACGACGTTAGTACAACAAAACTTGCTAATTGTGGTCATAGCGACTACATTACAACTGTTTTATGTAAGCTATTGCGATGTCTTTGAGACACTCGTATGATAGTACATACCGGAGTAATTACAACTTTTCGACACTAGAAGGACGGCATCCATGTTTTTCGATTGATTGATAACATCATTCTGGTAGCCATATTGGAACAAAAATATTTAAAATAAAAAATATGGGACCTGGGTGTTATATCAAATTAAAAATCATTGGAGATGTGCTAATCAAGTATCTTTCGTAATATGGTCTACATATTTCAACGATTAATGAGAAAAATTGATGAAATATATTTTTTCTGAAATGAAAATTAATATTTATCTCTCTTCATTTTCGAGGCGCATGAATTTTAAGTGAGTAGAATTGGATTTTGATCGTAAAAATGGATTTGCTCGGTCACTAGAGTTTCAGAACAATTCTAAAAGACACATAAATGAAAATCATTTTTATCTCGATAACTATCATTGTCACAGAGTATCATGAACATGTGAAGGAAGGCTGACTTATATATTATATTGATATTATATAAAATCTTTTGATATGGTATACACATTGTAATACTATATTAGAAAGATTATGACCTTCATGCACAATGATATAATGACTACACTAAGACCACAGAACGACCCTTTTGAGACTGGCATATATAAGTCTATATTGGCAAGTCATTACCACTACTTTATAACGTCGATGTGACGTCGCAAGAGTGTGCCTTTTTGTCGTATTGGCATACATAGCGACGTCTCAGCATATTACAAGACATAAGTCATGGACTTTTGCGAAAGGTCTAGTAGACGTCTGTACAACCGAATTATGACCTCTGTGTGGTACTTGGGGGTACGGATTACCTACCTCCTATATTACATTTTAATGCGCGAACCAAAAGTTGTCCACGTAATCTGATAGTTATGACTAATTTCATTGATTTTTAACCTTTTTATATTAGGTTTGGATTATGTTATAAACTAATTTTCTTAAAATAATCAGGACAAGCTGACGATTAAACATATCATCTTGTCTGGAAATTTCATTGTATCGATCACGTCCCTGCTTGCGGTCGGTCGAGCGCTTAGCCTCATCAGTAATGAATAATAATAAATCTCTTAGATGTATTGCAGTACTATACATTTACTTATATATTTTCAGAGTTTTTTTTTGGAGTAGTGGAGTATGTAGTATTCCTTTGGAGTATATCGGTGTTTTATGAACAAATAATGACAATCTGGGCATAGAATAAGTTGACCACACGTTAATTGCTTTGCATTTTGATTTTGCCAACGCAAAAAAAATCAGTGATTACTTTTCCTTCCTTCAAGTATATTGATTAACGTCGCTGCCATTTACTTGACGATATAAATTAAATAAGAATAGAGGCTCAGCAATTATGACTGGCCATTTCGTTCATATAAATAGAAATCATGGCGGTTTGATTACTCTATCAGTACAAAAAATATTATTTCCACCTCTGGCTTGAAGCACTTTGACACTCTAGCGAAAAAGCGGCATTTCACGCCCTTGCTACAAAAATAATTACTTCCATAATATTTATTTTGATTTCTATTCACTGGATATTATTGAGAGACAAAATATATTTACCACGTTTTTATTAACTCGCTTTGTCTGTTCGGTACGTGTGAGCACACTCCCGCCAACCCGAAATTTTGCCGAATCCTCTGGTGTTTCCAACCAGAATTAGGGATCTTCAAAGAGCTCCGCATCCATGAATTTGGGACAGCCATCTTGACGTCCCCTCCGAAGGCCAGCATATCTATTGCCATATCTCGTGCTCATTGATATGACGCATGCAGCTCTGAATATGATACTACAATGCAGTATTGGTCGCGCCCGATTTTGCTTGACTTTGGGTATCGATAAGACTCTCGTCAACATGACCAGCCGACCGTTTCCCCTGTCTGTCTGTTTGCTCGTTTGTTTCTAATAATAATAATATCAAGGATCAACCGATTTGAAACTAACTTCCCTTTGAGCTAGAGACTTGAATTTTCAAACATAGCTCAGAACTGGATGACAATGCAATATTAACTCACTTCCTTGTTCGTATGTCTGTTTGTTTGTGTGTCTGTAATAATAATAATAACAATGAGTAGCAATTGATTTTAAACCAACTTTAGATAGAGACTTGAAACTTAAACATATAACTCAGAACTGGATGTCAAACAAACAAACAGACATATTTGATCAGGAGAAGTCTAAAAAGAAGAAAATAATTATTCAATTATATTTGTTTTATTAACCTTCCTAATACTAACTGGGGTAATTTTGTATCCCAATTTGTTTTTTTTTATTAAAAAGTTGGATAATTTTGTTTCTGTTAAGCGCATGTGAATATCCCTTTAAAAATCCTATTTAGACAATATTCTTGATTCAATTCTCGAAGCAGAATTAGTTTTTAGGAAATACTATTTTTTTTAAGGTTTTAGTGACTGGGGTACAAAAATACCCCAGTTCGTAAAACTTGTAGGTGTGCAAAAAATCTTTTTTCATAGTTTTGAACAGGTATTTTCCTGCAAATTCTGGATATCGGCGTTTCGCGATTGGTCGTAAACAAGCATTTTTATTCTTATTACGCCTTTTGTTCAGGGCCGGATTAAAAGGTGTGGAGGCCCTGGGGCAACAAAGGAGTGGAGGCCCCTAATTATTTTTCAAACATTTTTTTATTCATTGCGGAACAAATCAAATTATTTCGACACGAGCATATGTAGGTATAATAAAATACAAGAAATAAATTAAATTACAGCGTAAACGAATGGATTCTTGCGAGCTTTTTTCGACGAAAAATCATTGATGATTTCGGTCAAATCCAGCATATGGAGAAAATCATTCTCAATGCTAAGAAGCGATAACTTTGATAGGCGGCTTTGTCTCATCGTAATTCGCCTATTTTTCATTTTGAAAAATGAGCGCTTTTCAGTGCAATTTGACATCATCACATTCTCAGTTGTAATATCACAAGAGAGTGAAAATAATTCGACAGATTTTTGAAAACTTGTTGCCAGGCAATAGACAAGAGAGACCAACTGGCTCGAGTGGCTATTGCCAACAAGTTTGAGAAAGAAATCTAGATAATTATTTTCTACTATATCGAACTCTCGTGTGGTATTCTTTAGATTATTTTTTGATGTTACGATCATAAACACATTTCCTTGCAAAATTATATAACGTACTAAACCGGTTTTGATTCATTTTACACTTTTCATGCGAATTGATGACAGACGTCAAATTAAAAATATAGGTTGTCAGACAATAAAAACAAAATACCTCAAATTATTCCCGCGACAATTTTCTAGGTAGAATATTCCCACTATTAATTGGCCAAAACGTATATGAATTATTTGAATTGGACGTTTCCATTGGTCAAAAAATAATCACTGTAATTTCAATGTTTGAGAATGTAGCTCTAAAATTTTGGTTTTTAAGAATTTGATAGTAGAACATCTTAGATAGATAGATAGTCCTTTTCAGAAGGATTTACATTTGTTGCGGAATGTCATCCTTCTCTTAGACTCACACTTTCAGATTTCGGGGATTTCTCTGTTACAAGCGCGCCACTCAGCGGACACTTGTCAACGCCAATAAATAGGAAAAACAGGTATAGACGGGCAAAGTGTTTGTAGAATCGGCAGAAAAATAGTCAACAGAATTTGAACTTTTGTTCTATTATGGAATGCGCACAGGGCTCTTATAAATAATTTGATGCAATCATATTCATAAATTGAAATATTATTTTCTTTTGCTTATGATTATTGAATTTCATTGTGTATCTAGATCGCTTGTGTCATTCAAAGAATACATCGACAGAAAATCCTCCATTTAATAAAAAAAATATTTATATTTTTGTTCAAATTCAATTGTTCTTGTTTTTACAGCTAATTTCGATACGATATAATATTTTGTATAATAGTGTGATGTTTTACTTGGTGATTGTTTCTCGCATATACACATGATTCATCAGATCGAAGATTAATATTAACCATGGATTTTGACAAGAATACGAAACATGTTTTTGAATGTTTAAAACGAAAAATGAGAGGAAAAAGTGTGAGAACTGCTCTTTCGTTGTCAGATTTTTTATTTATAATTTTGCATATCCTTCGGTATTTGTTAGGAAATTTTACCTAAAAATTTATATTGTGGAGGCCTCTCTCTTGTGGAGGCCCCTCTCTTGTGGAGGCCCCGGGGCTGCAGCCCCGTTTGCCCCTGTCTTAATCCGGCTCTGCTTTTGTTGGTGCAACATTGACTTTGTGTGAGGTGTTTTGGCAAAACATTTACAATTATTGGTGTTTGAAATCGTAATAAAACTTGACCGGGTAAGTTGTATGTATGACAAGTAAGAGACCAAAAAACCCCAGCAAATTGCCAGATGAAGAATTACAACAATATCACGAAGGATATCTGGATCTAGATGATTGCTTGCCCTTATTTGAGGATTCATCTGACGAGGAGGATTTGCTGGAGGAAATGGATTTTGAGCCGGATGTGATCGATGCAGCGGCAGTTGAACCTCAAGACGATCATTATGATGTCACCAATCTTAGTTTGTTGCCTGCGTGTACTAGCAAAGACGGTACGACTTGGCCTATACATTCTACAAAGTCGACTAGTAAAAACATTATAAGACAATGTCTTGGAGTTTCGGAAAACAGTACAAGTTTTGAAACTATGGTAGAGATGTTTTCTCTTTTTTAACCGACGAAACCAAAAAGGAGGAGGTTCTCTTTTCGACGCGTATATTTTTTTTTTACAGAGCGGTTCGATTCCGATGATTCTTTTTTCATTCTATAGGGTGTACTTCGAAGGTGGTCCCATTTCAATTTGAACATCAAAATCCATCCCTAAGGGTAGCAAAATGAAGGATATTGATCGTTCACCCTCTGAATTTCGGTCCGTTAACCGATTCTATCAGGCATAACTTTGTAGTGGGTTTTTCGATTTGGATGAATTTTTTTTATTAGAAAGGATATCATAGTTGATCATATTCCAATTTGAAATGGAATGATCCACCCCTATGGGTAGAAAAATAGGGGATGATTGATTTTTCACTTGTGAACTTTGGCACACATATGTAGTTGGCATTGACAGACCCTCCTACATCCGTCAAAATGATTACATTCTATGAAAGGATGGAATTATATACAAAGTGATGAAATCAACCAACCATAACTTTCAAAATTAATTTATATTATATAACAATAAATAGTTAAAATAGAAAATCATATTATTTGATAGTTAATAGTTGAAGTAAGCTAGGTAAGTAAGTATTTTGGAAGTAATAAAAAATTAAGTAGGTAGTAATTAGTAGATTTCACCCACAAAAAATCTAAAGAGAATAACTTTTTAACAAAACATTAAACCGACGAAAAAATCAACTGAAAAGCAAAAAATAAAATAAACCTTCTTAGTCTAAATGATAATTGAGCTCCTAAACTAATGTGAGTAACTGATTTTGAGTCGGCGCCAAACAAACTAGCAATTGAATTAGGTAACGCGTAAAATGATGGCAGCGAGATACACGGCTGGGTTTTGATTACTTTTTTCAAAGTAATATAATGATCTTCGATAATTGTTTGTTTGGCGACGACTCAAAATCAGTTACTCACATTAGTTTAGGAGCTCAATTATCATTTAGACTAAGAAGGTTTATTTTATTTTTTGCTTTTCAGTTGATTTTTTCGTCGCTTTAATTTCTTGTTAAAAAGTTTTTTCTAACCAATAATATTCTGGAGATTATCGTGGAGAAAACAAATGAAAAAGCTATTTTGGAATATGAAAAGTGGAATGAAAAACATCCAGAAAATAGTAAAGTATGTACACCTACAGATTCCGTTGAAATAAAGGCCTATATAGGACTTCTGTTATCCCAGGGAGCCCTAAAAGCTAGAAAAGAGCCAATAGAAATGTTGTGGATATCAGATAAGTGCTATAGCCGACCAATTTTTCCTGCGACCATGTCAAGGGACAGATTTGTTGCTCTAACAAAATGTATCCGTTTTGATGACATGGCAACAAGAGCCGAACGAAGAGCGGTAGATAAATTAGCGCCAATAAGATGCATATTTGATATGTTTGTTGAAAATTTCAAACGTATGATGTATCCCGATTCTCATATCACCGTCGACGAACAACTTCTTGGTTTTAGAGGTCGTGCACCCTTTAGGGTTTACATGAAAAGCAAACCAGACAAGTACGGGATAAAACTTTGGGCTCTCTGTGACGCTGCAAATGCCTATACCCATAACCTTCAGGTGTATTTAGATAAGCAAAATAATACCGTAGAAAAGAATCAGGGGGAAAGGGTAGTTCTTGACATGGTGGAACATTTGTCTGATGGATATGGAATTACCACGGATAATTTTTTCACTTCTTTGGACGACAAACTCTTAGCTGAACACTTGACACTTTGTGGTACAGTACGCAAAAATAAAACTTTTACTCATAGAACTAGAAGGCTAAAATAAGGGGAAGAAATTGATATGATTCATAACAACATGTATAGCTGGGACACACGTAATCATGCGCATATCATTAACAACATTGCCTGTTCATGTACTTGTACGAGAATTTAATATAATGGCATTATGATGTATTAATATAATGGCATTATATTCCCATTAATAGATCCGAAACTACTCGACTATCGATTACTCAGGATCCTTAAGTTCTTTTGTCATATGTATTGAGAAGATAATATACAAGTTAAGTGGAGCACTCAACAACTGATGGAATCGTAATAAGAATTATGATTTCCTACAAACTCATTTGGCAACGCTGTTTACATCAACACCTGTTATTTAGTCTGACGACATTTTTATTCAGAGCAGGTCTTGCGGCTGTTGTTAATTTGTGTTCTTGATAGAATATTTGATCTACTGAATTCTAGAAATCCATTGGGCAAATTCTACAAGGTTCCAATAAAGGAAAGCAATAAAGATTTCGGAATCCTTTTTTTTTAACACGCCTTAGGATACTTGAAAAGTCTCAAACTACCCTTGGTGGACTCCAATTTTGGATTTCTCCATCACAATAAATTCAATTATTGGAATGTGTGTACATTAACATGTTGAAATACATGTTAACTTAACATTCCAAGTATTCCAATGTATTTTACAATAAGAATGATTAACTTTTCAGGGAAAGAAATGGTTGGAATAAAAACCCAACAGCATTTCAGTTTTATTACACCGAGGCTGATGTTGCAACACGATATATAAAATGTTTATGGAAATTGTTTTACTTAGGACAATACTTATATTTTAACTAATTCCCAGAAAAAAATCCTACCTGAAATAACACTGCATGAAATGCCTTTAATTAAAAAATATGATTTAGATATTAATGATAAGATTATTGACAATGAAGAATTTCAAGGAAGATTAAATTACTTCCTACATTATCCAACTTGACAGAAAATGTTGATACATTGCAGGTTTTGTAGTGAAGAGCATAAAAAAGTAATAAAGTGTAAGGTGTTCCTTTCCGTACTGGAAGAAGAAAGAAAAGCAAGTGCATCTTGATTATTTCAAATTATTACATATAAAATACAGAACTGCCTCTTTTTCTGGATTAACCAAGACTTTTGCTGATGTTGTGAAGTGTTGTATGTTTACAGAGAGAAAAATCAAGTAAATAATGGCGGAAGAAAAAAAATATGGATGTTTTTGTAGAACTATTTTGGGAACTTTTTTCGAAGATAAAAACATTGTTTTCTAAATTAGATAAGCATCTTTCTGATATAGCTATATACGAGATGTAGCACAAAATGAAAGTGATAAAATTTATTATACAAATTTACGGTAAAATACGTTACCATAGTGTTTGTTGCTTGGTTGCAAGCAGAAAATGTAAGGAAAGAACTAAATAGGAAGAAGCTACCATAAATTATACTTTTTTTCACATCAATAATATTATACCAAAAAATTATGTTAAATCTTTTTTTTATTTATAGCGTGTATCAAAAAGTACTAGTAACTTAAAAACTGATGAAAAATCAACTTCATTAGTATACCTCAGATATTCTAAATCTGAGTTGTCCATTGGATGGCAATGAAATATTCCCAATGGTTTTTTATGAGTGCGCGCGCGTGGGTAATGAATTTAGAAGTCTTGTCTAACCAACAAGCCAAGGGCTGAGTCTCAATAGATTGCAGCATGGAAACAGCTCTACCAGGTGCAACACCTTGCCAGGTACGCGACTCGTCTACAGACAACTCCGTGTTCCAATATCGAAAGCTATGACAAGAAAGGATACGACCTTAGAGGCATTCAGGCATAATCCCACGGATATTAGTTTCGTTCTACCGCCCGCACGAGCAAAGTTTCTTGATGACTTTTCTAAAAAACCGATTTTCTTCACTAACGAAAAACTTAACATTTCTTTTCGATAGCCCATTACAGGTTTCTCGATAGGCACCAACTTTTATCAAGAATAAATTTCATACTTACTTTTGTGCCAACATATTTTTTAGGTACTAAATACTTGGAAATTGTTTGTGACTTTAACTTCAAAATTGCGAGGGAGAAGTGAATTGTGATTGTCTCCATCATACCTACCCATTCTAGTCCAGTCATTTAGTATTTTTACTTGGAAAGTTTTCCGGGAGTTTTGAAAATTGGTAATTTTATAGATTTTGATATGCTCTTTCCAAATTTCAACTTTGCCACCTCGTATGTTTGCCGCTCGCGCCGCCATATTGAAAAAATGGCGCCCAAAAGCAGTTTTTTGATAATAACTCCTTTCCGACGCATTTTACAGGAAAAACATATCTATACAAAATAAAAGTAGAGGAAATTTCCTACAATTTATGACATGATCTTTTTTTCCCTAAAATTAATAGTTTCGGCGTAGGAGCGCCGTAAAGTGTAATTCAATACAAGTTTCGGCAGAAATACTCATTTCCACACCACCATGAGGTAGAGAAATCGGCGCGTTTTTTTTATCGTGGTATCCCCAGTAGGCTTAATCCACATCTGACTCACTATTTAAATATTTAGTTCAATTTCCGTCGCTTCATTCTTGTTGACGGACCAGGTGTTGGGTTTTCATCGTCTTCAATACCGATTGAAATATCGAAGACGGAAGTTTCTTCGGCATCATCGACGATGGGATCATCAGTTTCATCGTGATCCTCTTCGTTCTCGATTTCATCGTTTATTTGCTCGAGAATAGTGTCCGTTTCTTCTTCTTCAATGTCGTCTTGTGACGGAAATTGCGAATTATCGCAAGAACCACCACAGTTCGTGTACACAACGGAGCACTTTAGTCCTGCTTTTCTGCATCCGCAAGCTTTTTGACAACCTTTCTTGCATTTGCAAGAAATAAGTTTCAGTAAGCTTTCCGGAGCAGGGGGATCGAATGTAGTAACAGGAATGAGCCCGTTCTTGTCTTTTTTCCATCCCCATTGTTCTGCATTTTGTTCGTTTCCATACCATTGCTGAATTTGGTGATAAGTTCGAAACGAATGTTGTCGTGCTGCTGCTTCTGTTGGTGGTAGCGACGCAATATTAAATTTTCTCTTATATGCTGATGCTGTGAAGCATCGTGAACTACTATGGATTTCAATCCCACCAAAAGTTTGTATTTATAGTCTTTTCTTTTTATAATTGACTGACGAAAAGTTTCCAATCCTTTTTCCTTCACTTCAATAACTTCACTTTCTTGCAGTATATCACCACAAATAAAGCAGTTTACTTCATTAGAAGCCATGGCTCTATAAATGCAAACGACACTGTGAAATGATAAACGTATACTGATGACTCGGACTAAATATTTCTATTGAGCTCAGCTGGGTCCAGATGTTTCTTAGAAGGGGAAGAAGGGGCTTGACACAGAAGGGACGCATTCCTTTATACCTGCGGAGACATGACAGACTATAGTTAGCTGGGTTTCCATTCTATGGAACAATATTTAACCTTCGTATAATTTTTATAATTTACAAATCACAATATGAGCAGTTTAAAGTAAATAATACACGTTGGTGTGGATGTATAATGGTTTACGGCGCTCGTACGCAGAAACTATTGATTTTAGGGAAAAAAAGATAATGACATAAATTGTAGGAAATTTCCTCTACTTTTATTTTGTATGGATATGTTTTTCCTGTAAAATGCGCCGAAAATGAGTTATTATAAAAAAAACTGATTTTGGGCGCCATTTTTCCAATATGGCGGTGCGAGCGGCAAACATACGAGGTTTCAAAGTTGAAATTTGGAAAGAGCATATCAAAATCTATAAAATTGCCAATTTTCAAAACTCCCGGAAAACTTTCCAGGTAACCTCTAATTTTTCGACCAAATGACTGTAGTATTCTCTTAAATGATAATCAAAGAATAAAACCAAATTATCTTTGAAATAAAATATTTTATTCTGTGAAATACTGCATACAATTTAGTTCATGTCAGATAAATAATTCAGAGCATGGGGAAGTGAACTATAGCCATAGCCACTAAAAATTATTCTTTTAAATAAGCCTCTCTTCCCGAAACCTTACGGATATTGGGTTCAGAAATTCCTCATAATTTCAGTTGCACTCCACTATTCAATTCGATCTCAAGTACACCCATCTTCAGAAAGTTCTTATGGCCAAAGTCAGTATGTTTCAGTTAATAGAGGTTATAAATTTCACTGAAACCCCACCTGTCATGGCAGCGGTTTTACTGCGCATGCCCTTGTGTGTACCATGCGGTACAGTAGGGATCGTTCCAGCAAAACGGTATTGGCCTTCTAGTTCTATGAGTTCTGTGGACAAAACCACAGATACCGAAATGCAATTGTGTTTGGGATTTGTGTATAATTTGAGAATTCAGATGAAGGGTATATTATGCATAAATAATTTTCTGCTTGCGAAATGGTCACTTCCCAGAAATTTCCATTTCCATTTTCTTAATAATAATTTTCCAGAAGAAAAACAAAAATTTTCGAAACAAAATTTCAACTTTGAATTTTCAATAAACATTTTGATGAGTTTCGACGATTCTTATATATGATAATGGATATCAGAAATACCAGGGACATGAATGGGACAACCTATGGATATACCAGATGGAATGTCCTCTGGACAACCTCTGCGGGACATCCCCTGGATGTCCCAATCATGTCCTTGTACCGCGGTACATAAAAAGGACATACCTAGGACATCCCTGTGTTGTTAGGGGAGCAAGCTCGCTGAGCAGTTCGCAAGATTCTACGTACCTTTAGCTCCAAAGAGTGTAGGGAGGAGTAGCTGTTGTTGAGGAAACTCATTATTTGCAGTGCATGCATCAATTGTCTAGTGCATGCGCCCCATGTTTTTGTTTCAAATCTCACAAGTATTTTCATAGATATGAAAAATTCGCAATCACTAATTTTCAGGAGAATCTGGATGGAGTTAGGAATCTGTAGGGGGTTATAAATCTGTATGGGGCTGGAAGAAATTATTTTATACTTTATAGTTCGTTTTAAAAACGGGACATATATTTTTTTTTAAATAAATATTCAGTATACAGGCCACTTTTTAAAACTTCGTGAAAACAATTATCAGAAGTTAAACATTCATATTTTCCTAAATTTAGGCCTTCTTTGATTCAGCCAAGAATCTGGCCAAATTCTACTTGCCAGCATTTAGATTTGGATTCAGTGGGATCTTTTTACCTCAGACATATTTCGTCAAAATTACGAGAAACGCACCATTAGGATTTAGAAGATGCTTTCGCTTAATGTCGTCCATTCTAATAGTTGACGTTGTGAATGTACCTGAATGTATACTAGTGGATACAAAGTAATGTAATACGATAATCAATTAACGTAATACCTACATTCAACGATATGAACTTCAAACAACGAAAATCATAACGGATAGCATCCTTGAGGTTCAAAGGGTCAACTTTCTTGATAAGCCGCACTGGTAACATTTATTTATAGCAGTTTAGTGTTCTCAATTTGTGTACGCAAATTGACATTTCTCTTACGAAAAAATGTATACGTTCTTCTAAAAGTGAAAGTTAAAATATGTGGGATTTTTTGATAACATTCGTTTTGTTCGCCGTTACTCTTTTTGCATTGCCTTTGATAGGTTTTGGGTTCATAGGTAAGTCATGATTTTCGCTAATTTATGTCTGATTTCCATCTTACAAACTCTGCAGCATTTTAATATGTAAACGCACAAATGGAAAGGATTTGTCAAAAATTAAATATGGAGAAAATGGGAACAATGGTTTAATAATCCTCTGAACCTTGCAAACTTTCCATATTTTTTATCGCGACTATTTCCCTCATTATTTTTGAGCCAATCAAATGGCCGAAATTTCAAACAGAGAACCAATTAGATCAGTTTTATAGTGTTAAAACGTCTTCTCGCTGTTTTATACCGATAAAACCACTAGTAGATTCGATATTGTTTTTCGATAAAACCACTAGTAGATCCGATATTGTTTTTCGATAACACCATACTATGCCCTGTCAACGCATTCAATTCATATATCATATATAATTCATTTCCTGTAAGGAAACAGGAAATGACAAATGGATCAAATAAGGGATTTTGAGCTCATACATACAGTGATTTGATATTGGAATTCAAATATATACATTTTCCAGACTGTTAAATGAGCCGAGTAAGACTGTGAATTGTATAACTCCCATATTCTCATACAATCAATTGGTGTTGTGGAGTAGTGGTTAGGTAACCAGACTATCACGCGGAGCTAGAAATAGTTCATGAAGAATTGTAAAACCCCTAATAACTTCATAAAAATCTCAAAATAGCACAAATCCGACAAAACTCAATTAGTATAAACAAAATTTAAAAATGAACGTATGTGTATTCAAAACTTACAGTGCGAGCGTCTGGGCCCTGGAAAACACAAAAACAACTGGGATTGTGTCCCAGAAAACAGGCCTGGGACATGATACATCAAAGAACCGCAGACTCTTTCATTTTGAACAGGGTATTTCCACTTCTATGCTCAAGTACTGTAGCCCTTTCATTGATAGATATTTGACAAATATCATCAATTATTGTTTAAAAAAAGCAATAATTCCAAAGTCGTGGAAGAAGGCTATTGTGAAACCCTTTCCCAAACTGAAAAATCATATGAACTGTCAGATCTACGACCAATAAGTGTCTTACCAGCGTGTTCAATTTTTTTTAAAGTTATTCATATCCAGCTTACACATAATATTCCATCCGAGAGTATTCTCTCAGAGTATACAGTACTACTACGTCATTTTTGAACGTTGATAGTATCGTTCAAAACATTGATAAAAAAATGTCACTTCACTAATATCATTAGACTTTCGAAAGCATTCGATACTATTAGTCACCAAGTTCTCCTTTCCAAATTGAAATATCATGTATGTTTCCCCAACTTCATTAATCTCATGGAATCTTATTCAATTGACCGATCTCATAGAGTGCACTTATATGATAAATTTTCTTCTCCCAAAAAAATTAAATCTGGAGTGCCTCAAGGTTCCATCAGCGGCACTCTCTTGTTTTTGTTATACACTGCCGATATTCTATCAAAACTGAAACTCTGCCAGGTTCAAGCTTTCACAGATGACACTCAATTATACAATTGTGCAAAATCCAAAAGTAAACAAAAGTCACCCACTTCACTAAATTATTTTCACTAAACTGGGTTCACAAAACCACGACACGTGTTTCGCTGTACAATAGCTTTTTCAAGAGGAGATAATACTGACTCATCAACCACAATGTATCATGTTAAATAGTCAAGGCAGGTAGTAGCAGGTATATATAAATCTAATTAGGAATTTTAAGGACATTAAGGATTATCCATTAGGTATTTATATTAGGAATGAGGCTAAGTAGAACGGAGTTTATATACATGACCTGTTTAATCTTCAGTAAAACAAATTCAACAAAGGAGAATTATTTAAGTTGATCTGGTCATTGAGCAAATATTGCGACTTTTTGCATTTATTAATTTCCAACCTTTCTAGAAGGTCGAGTTAATAACCTTTTCTGTATGTAATATTCCGAAATCGTTAACAAAACAACGTTTTTCAGTCAAGAGGTGAGTAGCAAAAGTTTGTTTTTCCATTGACGAAACAGTTCCTTTGTTCAGATAATCGTTTTTTAAATGTTCTGCCTGTTTTGCCTATGTAAAAACTAGCACAAGAGCCACAAGTTAATTTATGTACTCCAGATTTATCAAATTTCTCAGTTATATCTACGTACAAGCGATAGTCCCCCGGAACTAAAGCTTCTGTGGTACCCCGTGTTTATTTGCTATAACCACCTTTATTATATAAACACTCCTATTTCTTAGTGAATAAACTTTTTTATTATTATTTATTATTATTATATTATTATAATGAATTTACTTTAATTATAATCTGTTTCATATGCGATATTAATATTATTTTTACGCAAAAAGGTAGATATTTTTTCGGTAGAATGTCCTAAATATGTAATAACTTTGAAATTATGTTTTGAGTAGGAAACACTTCTATTATAACTTTTTTATAAAGTTTTCTTGAAGAATATTATCCATAAGGTTTGGACTATAACCCATATTAATAACAATTTGTTTAATTATATTTAATTCTTTATTGAAATTTTCTTCTGAAAGCGGAATATTAATTAATCTACAGTGCGGTCCATAGGTATAGAATAAATTCATTTTTAGCGTTATAATATATTTGTTTAAAAACCCTGAAACAGGTCGATTTTGTCACTTTACAGTATGAAAAATATTACCGCCTTCTTGCACCCCCTCTGAATTATGAGCATTCCCTCAAAAATTTTAAATGAGAAGGGGGGTCGTGTGGCACCTTGTTTGAAAGGGATTTTCATTCTCTGTTCCTCAATATTAAGTTTTCCAAAATTGGGTAAAATCATAACTAAAAAAATTTATTTTGAAAATGTAAAATTTTGATACTTTACGTAGAATGAAGGAAATAATGTCACATAATGTTTAGGAAGTATTTTTCAATTTATTTTACAATTAAATTAAATGTTCAAAATGACCACCATTCACTTCTTGACAATAAGCAAGTCGATCTTGGAATTCTCGTACAACATTTTGTAGGACCTCAGGGGTTATGTTGTTAATTTCTTCCGTTATCCTAACTTTTAAATCTGCAATATTGTCTGGTCTATTGAAATATACTTCTGATTTTAAATAACCCAATAAGAAGTAATCGAGGGAAGTCAAATCGGGGGATCTAGGCAGCCATTCAATCGTTCCACGTCTTCCAATCTACCTATTGGGAAAAACTTCGTTCAAATACTCTCTAACAATACGTTTTTAATGCGGTGGAGCTCCGTCTTGTTGGTACCAACTTGATCTATCTATTGCATTTGGATCATTAACATCAGGAAAATGTCTTTTTAATGCAGGCTCTATAAAGTTCATCAAACAATCTAGATAAACTTCACCATTAACTGTGCCCTCAAAAAAATAAGGTTCAATAATTTTGTTGTTAATGATACCAGCCCAAACATTCACTTTTTTAGGATATTGTGTGTGAGCTTTATACATCCAATGAGGATTTTATCTGCTTCAATATCTACAGTTTTGTCTATTAACCGTTCCATTTGAATGAAAAGTAGCTTAATCAGAAAACACAATTTTGTTTATGAACTGCAAATCAGTTCACAGAATTGTTGCCTTCTATCAGGATCATCCTCATTCAACTCCTGAACCAACTGAACTTTATAAGGATGGTATTTTTCTTTATGTAAAGCTCTTAATATCGATGATTTACTTACATCATTGTCGGTTAGTACTCACAGCAAATATAAGAAAAATAATTGACTGCCTGTGCAAAAGTGGCGCATAGGTTTTTTATGGCCTTTTTCGGAAAAAGCAACCATAACGATGTAATACAGTCCGAAATACGTTTGACACTTACGATCTCTCCAGTTGGTCAAGTGGTCTAAGGAGCTGGTTCACGAAATGGAGCGTGGGTGAGAGCGTGAGTTCAAACCCCAGCTCGGGCAGCTTTTTTTTATTTTTTATTTCGAAATTGAAAAATGATTTGTTTGGGGCGAATAATCGTCCCAAAACAAATCATTTCTCATGTCTGAGAGCTGGCTGAAATGTTTTTACAACTTTCATTTAAATTATTATATGTAGGTTTAGTTCAAAACTTGCAAGTGAATTTTGTCCTACTTCTAGTTGTCCGATTAACGTGAAAAATTGGGCAGGTTTTCATTATTCCGGTGACAATGCATACGGAATTTTTGACAAAAAAAAACAAAATGGCGGCTCCAATATGGCGGACGAGCTTTGTGATTATGGTTCTATTCTATCCAAAATTAGTATGTGGGGGCTTTTGGAGATGAACATCATGATTTCTTTGCCAGAATTCATGAACTCAAAATGGCGGCTCCAATATGGCGATGGATTTTGTGGTTATAGCCCTATTCCAATAGAAATGGGTATGTGGGGGATGTTGGGGTCAAAGATCATGATTTTTTGGTCAGAATCTACGAATTAAAGATGGCCGCTCTAAGATGGCGACGACTTTGTTATTATAGTCCGATTCCATTCAAAATTGGTGTGTGGGTTCATGAATTCAAGATGGCGGCTCCAAGAAGACGACGTGTTTGGTTATCATGGTCGAATTCCATTCAAAATTGGTATATGGATTTTTTGGGGTCATAGATTATCAATTTTTGTCAGTATTCAATATAATGACAAATTTGATGAATGACTAAAAAGAATTAAATAAAAATGATTGAGAAAAAAATTAAGACGAGCTTTTATAGAAATGCACCAGAAAGGAAAAATAATTTCTTTACTTGTTTGACCTAGGTTATTCTGTGAGATTCAGAAGCTTGCCGCGAATATAAAATGGGTATTCTTGCGCGGCAAGATTTTGAATCTGTTATTCAAACAATTAAAGAAATTACTTTTCCTTTTTGGTGCATTTGTATGAAAGCTTCAAATTTCTTTCAATCCTTTTCATTAAAATATTAGCACTCACAGAGACCATAAGAAAAATAATTTTGAACCTGGGCAGATTTTGTTCACAAGTTTTGTATGCCCTCTCTCCGGATTTTTTTTTGTATTGCGATCATACCAATGGAATAACACTTGGAATTACTCTTGAAATTTTGTATTTGCAGAGTAAAAAAAATATATTTTAGTGCTTTGTTAAATCTTGTTCTAATGCCTTGGCAAAAACTATTTTTTGGTTCATTACTAGATCGCTACAACTACAAATTGAAGTTTAAACATTTTTCTAATGGAAAAAACATCAGTACCACGTGTATGCCTATCAGAAATACTTGGCACAAGACTTCCTTTTCTCAAAATCATATGCTATTACTATGTGTATAGTTGTTCTCCACAGGTATGCTGCGTACAGGTTAGTTGTGGAATCCACCGTTTAAGCATTGTGAATAGTATTATCATATACTTCACTATGCGTGTATGCTACTGGGAGATCTAATATAAGAAAATTATAATTTTTTTAAATATACCACGTTTTTAAAACTGACTGAAAATTATTAAATCATTTTTACATACAGATTCCTAACCCCATATAGATTGTCCCGAAAATTTGTGGTTGTGAATGTCTAATAGCTATTGTAAGATTTAAAACTAACAATTTTATATCACTGCAAATATAGAGTTTTCTCAAAGACAAATACTCCCTACACCCCTTACCATTATCTGTTTACTGTTTGTCATCCAGTTCTGAGCTATGTTCAAAGTTTCAAGTCTAGCTTATCGGAAGGTAGTTCGATTGCTCCTTATTATTATTACAGACAAACAAACAAACGATAGAC
This sequence comes from Gonioctena quinquepunctata, assembly GCA_018342105.1. Taxonomy (NCBI): domain Eukaryota; kingdom Metazoa; phylum Arthropoda; class Insecta; order Coleoptera; family Chrysomelidae; genus Gonioctena; species Gonioctena quinquepunctata. Next base: position 208,440 of record JAFIRS010001886.1, on the reverse strand, counting down.
AGACAAGAACTAGAGTTATTATTGAATTGTCATTCAGTTCTGAGATAATTATAATGACGATGATCATAACAATAATTAGAATGTGTGTGAATTGCATTGATAAAGTCAGAGCCGGATTGAGAGGGGGGCAAACGGGGCTGCAGCCCCGGGGCCTCCACAAGAGAGGGGCCTCCACAATATAAATTTTTAGGTAAAATTTCCTAACAAATACCGAAGGATATGCAAAATTATATATAAAAAATCTGACAACGAAAGAGCAGTTCTCTCACTTTTTCCTCTCATTTTTCGTTTTAAACATTCAAAAACATGTTTCGTATTCTTGTCAAAATCCATGGTTAATATTAATCTTCGATCTGATGAATCATGTGTATATGCGAGAAACAATCACCAAGTAAAACATCATACTATTATACAAAATATTATATCGTATCGAAATTAGCTGTAAAAACAAGAACAATTGAATTTAAAAAAAAATATATTTTTTTTAATTAAATCAAGGATTTTCTGTCGATGTATTCTTCGAATGACACAAGCGATCTAGATACACAATGAAATTCAATAATCATAAGCAAAAGAAAATAATATTTCAATTTATGAATATGATTGCATCAAATTATTTATAAGAGCCCTGTGCGCATTCCATAATAGAACAAAAGTTCAAATTCTGTTGACTATTTTTCTGCCGATTCTACAAACACTTTGCCCGTCTACACCTGTTTTTCCTATTTATTGGCGTTGACAAGTGTCCGCTGAGTGGCGCGCTTGTAACAGAGAAATCCCAGAAATCTGAAAGTGTGAGTCTAAGAGAAGGATGACATTCCGCAACAAATGTAATTCATTCTGAAAAAGGACTGTCAAAAAGACCAATCTAAGATGTTCCACTATCAAATTCTTGAAAACCAAAATTTCAGAGCTACATTCTCAAACATTGAAATTACAGTGATTATTTTTTGACATTGCTAGAAACCAATGGAAACGTTCAATTCAAATAATTCATATACGTTTTGGCCAATCAATAGTGGGAATATTCTACCTAGAAAATTGTCGCGGGAATAATTTGAGATATTTTGTTTTTATTGTCTGACAACCTATATTTTTAATTTGACGTCTGTCATCAATTCGCATGAAAAATGTGAAATGAATCAAAACCGGAACAGTACATTATATAATTTTGCAAGGAAATGGGTTCATAATCGTAACATCCAAAAATAATCTAAAGAATACCACATGAGAGTTCGATATAGTAGAAAATAATTATCTAGATTTCTTTCTCAAACTTGTTGGCAATAGCCACTCGAGCCAGTTGGTCTCTCTTGTCTATTGCCTGGCAACAAGTTTTCGAAAATCTGTCGAATTATTTTCACTCTCTTGTGATATTACAACTGAGAATGTGATGATGTCAAATTGCACTGGAGAAAGCGCTCATTTTCCAAAATGAAAAAAAAATAGGCGAATTACGATGAGACAAAGCCGCCTATCAAAGTTATCGCTTCTTAGCATTGAGAATGATTTCCTCCGGATGCTGGATTTGACCGAAATCATCAATGATTTTTCGTCGAAAAAAGCTCGCAAGAATCCATTCGTTTACGCTGTAATTTAATTTATTTCTTGTATATTATACCTACATATGCTCGTGTCGAAATAATTTGATTAGTTCCGCAATAAATAAAAAAAAATTGTTTGAAAAATAATTAGGGGCCTCCACTCCTTTGTTGCCCCAGGGCCTCCACACCTTTTAATCCGGCCCTGGATAAAGTCGAAAAACATTTCTAATTGTTTTCCGGTTCCCACGAAGCACACTAAAATGTCGTCCACATAGGTACTTGTACCAATACATATAAGAAATTTTTAATTAATGGATTATTGTGAATATTTTCCTCCAAGTTGTCCATAAATATTTCAGCAAATAAACGACTCAAGGGATTACCCATTATTAGTCCTTTATCAGAAGAATATAAACTATTGTTATAATGGAAATAATTTTGAGATAAACAAACTGTGAGCAAGTCTAATATCTCTTGTTTGATAATTGGATTTACATTATTCCTAACCAGAGGATTCTCTACCAAAGTGATAGTTTCTTCTGGTGGAATAATCTTAAATACATTTTGAACTCAAAGAAGATACGTTGAGTTGCCTGAAGTCGTATATTCTTGATTTTATCAATTAGTTCGTAGCTATTTTTCAAGCTAAATTTTGGAATGAAATTACAGTATCTTCTGATCAAATCGATTAGTTTTACGGAATGCTTCACTGAATGTGCTGTTATGAAAGATGCAACAGGACGAATAGGGTGGTTTTCTTTGAGGAGTTTAATTAATGAATAAAGTTTAGGCGCTTGTGGATTCATAACAGTGTGTCGAAATTTTCCTTTTTCATCCAAAATACTATGATTTGATTTGTTGAAAATATAAACAGGATGTTCATAAAATCAGATGTGGAATCATCTGCAACTGAAAGATAAACTTTAGTCACTATCTTCCATTGTCAAGATAACCTCTTGTGGGGTATTCATGTTGAAAAGGGAAACACTTTCTGTAAATTGAAAAATCCACGATTAAAATGAAGTTATTTTTTGTGAATGTCTAACAGAAAACAACTACTTCCCCGGCTAAAGCCACGCTGGACATTGAACTACATCTGATAGATATTCTGAAAAGGCCCTAACTCAAAAGAAAAAATCTTAAATTGAAAATTTGCATTTTCATTCGGATAGTTATTTGATTTTCTATTCCAGTCTTAATTAAGAACTCATAAAGATGAATGAGGCAAAGAAGAATGTTTTCCAAAAGAGAGTACTCACCAGAAATCATTTGTAACATTGACGCAAGAGAGACATCGCATTCACTAGGTCTTCAATACATTTTTGTCGACGAAAATCTATTTCACGCTTTCACGATCATCGGAAAACATTTTAAAAGCAATCTCACTTTGCAAAGATGGAAAAAGTTAGAATCATTTCTTTTGGAGAGACACTTTGAAATTAGTGTTTTTTGACATTAAAACCTGTCATGGGGTATAACAGATTGATTTGTTGAAAATATGAATACCCCACAAGAGGTTATCTTGACAATGGAAGATAGTGACTAAAGTTTATCTTTCAGTTGCAGATGATTCCACATCTGATTTTATGAACATCCTGTTTATATTTTCAACAAATCAATCTATTATACCCCATGACAAGTTTTAATGTCAGAAAACACTAATTTCAAAGTGTCTCTCCAAAAAATGATTCTACCCATCTTTGCAAAGTGAGGTTGAAATTTCCACATTTTTCTTCGTTCTGATGATTGGCGTATTTTCGTCGACATTATTGAGACAGTGATCGATGTCTCTTGCGTCAATGTTACAAATATTGGTGATATCTCTTTTGAAAAACTTTGCCTACATCTTAATTAATTAAGTGAAGAAAATCAATAACTATCTGAATGAAAATGCAAACTCAATTTCAATTTCTTTGGTAGAGCCTTTCAGAATATCTATCAATGTAGTTCAATGTCAGCTTTTCCTCAGTCCGCTCGCGTAAAAATTATGTCATTTTTAATAGACTTTTTCTTTATTCCTTTTGCGATTGATGTTTCTTTATTGCGCTCCATTTGGGATTTTGAAAGATCAAACTTCAATTTATTAGCCTTTTTTTTAATTAATATTACAATCGCTATTTCAATTTATTAATAAATTTCTAATTTTTGTTTGTCGATTTCTGGTTTTAGATTATAGTTGAAACCTTTTGCAATTAAACTTTTTTCCTGTGACTGAAATCGTTTCAGATAGGTCAACGAATCTACTGAAAAATGATGTTCTGAAACTTTTTTAAATTTTGAAAATTATTTATTTTTTTGTTTCAAAAACTTTATATGTTTTATGATATTACTCTGCTCCCTAACGTTATCATCTAGAATTTGGAATTCAATTAGGTGAAGTCTAAAAAAAAACTAAGAGTGTAAAAATTTCTGAATAAACGATGACCTTGGAATTATTTACACGTCATCTGCGAAATATAACTTTAAGTTGAACTAAGATAAATGCCATGTAATATTATTTGCTAATAAAAACCAGAATACTATATTTTGAAGAGCATATTAAACTCAAAACAAGAGACGTTATACTCGGATCGATCGCCTCTTCTAGAAACCTCTGGGTACCTACTACTCTCGATCAGGAACTCAAATTCAGCAAATATGTTAACCTTCTGAAGAAATCGTATGCCACCTAGAAAGTTCTTTATCCTCACAGACATAGATTGTTTCCGAGTACTATAAAACGCCTGACTGAATCTCTTATATTATCAACCTCTAATTATGGAGATTCAGTCTACGGTCCTTTCTTGGACTCCACTAACCAAGCTAGAAAACAAAGTGTAAAACTTTTTAACAAAAAATTAAACCGACGAAAAAATCAACTGAAAAGCAAAAAATAAAATAAACCTTCTTAGTCTAAATGATAATTGAGCTCCTAAACTAATGTAAGTAACTGATTTTGAGTCGGCGCCAAACAAACAATTATCGAAGATCATTATCTATGAAAGAAGTCATCAAAACGCAGCCGTGCATTTCGCTGCCATCATTTTACGCTTCACCTAATTCAATTGCTAGTTTGTTTGGCGCCGACTCATAATCAGTTACTTACATTAGTTTAGGAGCTCAATTATCATTTAGACTAAGAAGGTTTATTTTATTTTTTGCTTTTCAGTTGATTTTTTCATCGGTTTAATTTTTTGTTAAAAAGTTTTTATTTTTTACTTTTCAGTTCCGTATTTCGTCGGTTTAATTTTTTGTTAAAAAGTTTTTATTTTTCAATTTTTTGTGGCTAAAATCTACCTACTTGTTTTTTGATTACTTCCAAAATACTTACCTTACGTCAACTATTACCAGTTAAATAATATGATTATCTACTTTTACTATTTGTTGTAATATAAATTATTTTCGTTGTTCTGGTTAGTTTATTTCATTACTTTGTATATCATTCCATCCTCTAATAAAATATACTGATTTTGACGGATGTGAAACAAGAATAATGTCAGTAGCGATCTGTCATTGTCAACTACGTATGTGTATGCCAATGTTCACTAGTGAAAAATCAATTGTCCCCTATTTTTCTACCCGTAAGGGTGGCTAATTCCAAATATAAGGTATACCCTATCTATTAAAAAAAGAATCATCCAAATCGAAGAACCCAGTACAAAGTTATGCCTGATAGAATCGGTTAACGGACCAGAATTCAGAGGGTGAGTGATCAATATCCTTCATTTCGCTATCCTTAGGGTTGGATTTCATCTTTTGAATTCAAATGGGACCAAATTCGAAGTACACCCTATCCACTGAAAAAAGAATTATCGGAATCGGACACCTCAGTAAAAAGTTGTGCGTGATCATACATAAAAAAATATGATGGAAAAAAAAATATATACGGGTCGAATAGAGAACCTCCCCCTTTTTGGTTTCGTCGGTTAAAAACTCTTGTTGTCGCTTCATCCTAGGGATTCGAAAATTCGACCACATCTCAAAAGGTCTTGCCAAACATATACCATATTGAAATCTAAAACACCGATACAACTTTTTAATAAATTTAAATAAAGATTAGATATCCTTTCTTCAAATTAACGTTCTAACCAGAACTAACATATTCCTCGTCACTCGTCAGCCATGTTTAAAAAATATTTCTCATACCTAGCTGTATTCTATCACAATATGATAAAAGATCGTATGCAGTTGTCAAAACATAATTCTGAAAGTAAACTCAAAGCTAAATTCAAAATGTAATCAATATAATCTATTTTAATTATTCCTTTTTCGAACACTGTTACAAACTTTTAATACTTAGTCCCAGCGAGCACAAAAACATCTCAGAGATATTAAAAGTACGAGATTTGAGACATTTAACATCCACTGCGATGTTCTGTTTATACATGAATATAACTTTTATAGAACAGCAAATGTCCGCCGCAGGTGGCGATTGTCAGGATGTCACAAAAAGAACTTGTCCTAAGTGTTTTTGATAGCTTTTTATAGACACAACAGAATATTCCCAAAACGTTTTGCGCACATTAAATCGCTGTAAATAAAACATTTTTAGAAATAACCACTTGTTATTTATTTGGACATTTAAAGATGTCACATTCTATTTAAAATGGAGTTTTTTTTCAATGTTCAAACCACCAGGAATCCATCCCTTTTTCAGGATGTGTTCATCATGTAATCCAAAGATTCTTCTTGAAAAAACTAACTTGATACATTCTGAGTGAAACTTTTCCATAAATTTATTCTGTTAGGATGATAGTGTTGATGTTAAAACTAAATATAACTTTTTTTTATAACTTCCAAGGCTTTCATATTTCTTAGGGAACTGAAATTAGGATTTCATCTCATGAAACAGTTTCGATGTGAAATATACTAACTACCAATTTTGAAGATGATTGCAATGTGATTAGATATTTTCTTATAATATATAATTTCAATTGTATCTTTAAGAAGGAAGATTTAGTTGAAATTTCATATAGACAAATATTCATTTTCACAGTGATTCTTCAGTTTTATTACAAACCGAATTCTTGTATTTGAAGAGTCAATACATTTCAGTTCGCATGAGTCTATTGGAAACGTGAGGAGTTGTTTTTTACTTTCCAACTCCCTATAATCTGAAAACTAACAACATGTCATTACAGATTCGAACACCCTATCAAAAAATACACATTGTATGCTTCTGAGGTTATTTTATGTTTCTGGACTATGCTAATACATTGAATTCATGTAATACTTACTTTATTTCCTTATTCAGTGATATCAAAAATGTCTATTGTACAGGGTGAGTCAGAATAAGACCGACAAACTCCGACTACAGATTCCTCACCTCATTTCGAGGTGAAAAGTTGATATCAAGATATGTCCTAAAATGCATCCCCTCTGAGATAAAGGGTGTCGTAAGTACGAAAAAAATTGAGATTTCATTTGTTTTCTCCAAAATTCCTGAAGGAAAAAATTTGAAACTTGGTACACTAATCAAGGTTTATCAACGTGTTAATTTGAAGTTATAATTTTTTATTTTCGTAAACCAGTGGCGTAGTTACGATGGTGTGTGGTCATATGTTCCTTCATATTTTCTTGGGACAAGTAAATGGTCAAATGAGCGTTTGACATCAGTTCGGCTCATCGATACTCAACCTAAAAGTAACATTCCATGTGCCTACAAGTGGAGGTTTCTGAGATAATTGAGAAAAACTGAAGATATGTCCCCAGTAGAGACATAATTTCCTATGTGCAATAAGTGCATAATGCTAATTTCTTATAACATATCGGAATATGTGTCAAAATCCTGAATATTTTTTAATGTTGGGAGAATCGGAAACATAGTACGAGTGAGTCAGAATGAGACCGATAACTCCTTTTTCATTCATCATTATATTTGATCGAATCGATGTCGCGGATTCACTGATATGTTACCATACTTTCTTGCATATGATTGTTTTGACAGATCAACTGACAAACAAACCCAACCTCAAATTCATAATACTCCACTTAGATAAGAGTTAAGGTTTGAAATAATTTTTGCGAAAAGCTGAATATCAATTTATTGAAGTTTATGTTGGAGTATCATTTTCAAAGCCATTTCTGATTGAATTATCTGGGAAAATATTATCCAATCAACATGTTTTTGATGAACAAAAACAATTATTGTGTACTAATATCTACTTAAATGATAGAAACGGTTTAGTGGGTACACTACATAGAAATAAACAAGGTTCAAAGCAAATGTTCAAAAGGACCACCTTCAATACACAATTGGCATCTCCTTATCATCGACTGTCGCACGCTTTGGAATATTCCTGTTGTACCCTGTATTAACGTACATGCTGCTGAAATTCTTGCCGTTAAATCTTCCACGGATTCTGCCGGTGTTTCATACACTAGGGATTTAAGGTATACCAACAAAAAAAGTCTAGTGAAGTTAAATCTAGAGAACGTGCAGGCCGATGTAAGGGACCACGTCTACCTATCCACCGATCATGGAATGTTTGATCAAGAAAATGACGAACTATCCGTTGGAAATGGGCCGGTGCTCCGTCAAATTGATACCACATTCTTTGAAGTACAAATAGAGGTACGTCTTCAAGAAGCCCAGGTAAAACATGTTTAAGAAACACTCGGTAGGTAGTTCTGTCCATTCAAACGGGAAGGAAAAAGATATAGTCCAACGATACGATTTTCGATAATTCCTACCCAAATATTCACTGAAAACTTTTGTTGGTAGCCTTTTCGAAACATTCCATGCGGATTTCGTTCATCCCATAAATGGTTGTTCCTACTATTGAAATATCCATCTCTTGTGAAACATGCGTCATCCGTGAATTGAACATATCCAGGAAAGTCGTTTGCTCCTTCATACATCCTCAAAAAGAATTTACAAAATAATCTACGAGGGCCATAATTACCAGGATCTAGGGCCATCACCTTCTGTAGGCGAAATGGATACAATACTTGTTCACGTGCTACCCGACTTACTGTTGATTGTGATACTTGTAACCTATACGAAATAGCCCGAGTGCTGGTAATCGTTCAAGAATTTGTTCTTCCGTAACATTATTTCTTCTTGTTCTATTCGCACCACAATGGTGTTTACTGAATTTAAACGACCCCGCTATAAAAGTAGTTAAATGTGGATGATGTCTGTTTGGATATCTATGTTGATATAATTCTGAAGCGGCTCTGGCATTTCCACCTGTTTCACCATAAACGAAATGCATATATGTTTATTCTTCAAATGAATAATCCATTTTGAAACAATGTTCACTGACTGAAATGATGACTTGACAATAATAAGAGAATAAGAATAAGAATAACTTCATTCAGGATAAAAATATAGTTTACACTGATAGGAAAAAACAATGAAGTGAGTGAATAAAATTTAGTGAGCGATAAGTGCTGATGCACTTGTTTCGCATAAAAAAGTATATTTTTTATATTTTTATTTATTCACTTGGGAAAAGGATACAAAGCAATATAATAACAGATAAAGGTGAATAAATGAGTACTCGATGAGTGTTGTTCACACTTGTTTCGAGAAATACAATATAATAAAATACAATACGATAAAATTTATAAATAAATAATGAACCTACTGACTAACAATTACGGAAATGTGAAAAAATCCATTGAATATCAGACTTATCTAAATGTTAAGACAAATTTTTACAATCACATTCGCACAGTTCTGGGTTACTGTCAATTATGTCCAACGTAAGTATCGATATATCAGTGTGTTTCTACTGGGAACAATGAAAAAAGGCTACGATTCTTTTTAGTTGCAAATTTTGTGTATGTTTTATGCGTTGATCAGTCGTGTACTGAACAGCCTACCACAAACTAGCATGAAAGGCTCGTCACCGTCTTCTTGGCTCTCCAGTGAATTTCAGATGTTCTACTAAACTAATCGATGCTAAATAACAGTCCATGCAGACACGCCACAAGGCTAAAAAAAAATCAAACAATTGATCAATATATTAATGGCTTTTACTTCCTAAACAGGCGTATTAAGCCAATTGGTAAAATCATGGGGGTGAAACGGGTCTTGCTCTTGGCAATATTCCACCCCTGGGCCCCTTCTTCCGACAAATCCGTTGTCATCTAGCCTGGGTACTGGAGTAGAGAAGAAAGGGATTGGTTTATACACAAAATGTTTATTAAACATCACTAATTTCAATTTATTTTTGCACTGCACGTTATAAACGGCGCACATTCACATTTTACATTTATTTGACTTCGAACCTCAAGGACGCATATCATCTCTCCGGTGGCTCAAAGGCGAATTAAAATGTCTAGTTGTCAATATGATGTAGGTACCTGTGAATTTTCCTAATCGACGTTTGGCAGAAACGTCAGAAACAGAAACCAACTGCAGGCCAGTGGTGCCAGCTGCCATGAGATATAGGATAGGTGGCGTTTGTGTTTAGTGGGGAAAAGTATCTAATGTCTGATATCATAGACATATTATCATAGCCATAGGTCATGACAGTGGGGAAAGCAGATGGATGGTACTGGTAGAGAAAAACCGTTATTATATTTATTTCCCACATTCAGTTTCATTTGACTCCTTTCAAGTGAAAGTTGATAGTTCGGAATTATTCACTTCTTCACCTGTAATGACAAATTCATTTAGGAAACTGAAATCTTTAAACTTTTTTTTTCATTTCATTAACACAAATATCCCTATGGACCAATTTTGGATATCCTATGGATATCCAAAATGGTCCAAGGATATTCCGACATGAATTGGATCTGAATTGGACATCCATAGGATATCCTGTGCTGTATGGGATGTATTTATCGCGAAACAATCGCGAAGCTAGTGCGCATTTATTGAGGGTAATATAAGTGCTAGAAATTTTATCGCTCATTTTATTTAAAAATTTTTGAGAAAGCATTTTGCTCAGAATTTTCACAGAGTGCGATTATCTCATCTTTGATAATAGGCCGCAAATTGTACGAGTTAGATTTCCTACAAGCAAATTGTTTAAGGGAAGATATTTGATGAGAATATTTCTCCAATCACATTGATAACTCGATAAAAATTTCAGAACTCATGCATTTATTTGAATTTCCAACGGAGAAAGTTACTACAATTCTCCTCTCGTTCCAAAATCCAAGAAATGGTGTCGAATACTTACCGCTCTGTGGTTTGTGTTTTTACAAGTTTTTAGTTAGTTTCACTTGTAAGTTAGTTCGTTCGTTTGTTAGTTTGGGTCAAATCTTGAAAGTGAATTTTGACCGACTTCTAGTAGTCCGATTAATTTGAAATTTGGTAGGTGTTCCTAATTCCGGTGACAAGGCATTATTGAATTTTTGAGGGGGTTTTCGTGGTCAGAAATTTGCATTTTTTGTCGAAATTCATAAATTCAAGATAGAGGACGAGTTTTGTGATTATGGTCCGATTCGATTCAAAATTGGTATGCGGTGGTTTTCGCGGTCGGAGATTTTGAATTTTTTGTCAAAATTTATAAATTCGAGATGAGGCCCCAAGATGAAGACGAGTTTTCTGATCATGGTTATATTTTATTAAAAATTGGTATGTGGGGGTTTTCAGTTTCGGAGATTATGTTTTTGGTTGAATTATTTGGTTTCAAAAAGCTTGTCGCGCGAATTGTAATAACATTAATACTTCGACAAGTTGTTACTTACCAAGCAATCATTATCCAATTAAATTAATTGGTACCTACTTTTATAAACACTTCGCGTGACAATGTTTTTAAAACCAAATAAATCAACAAAAAATAATTAAATCATTGTCAGCGATGACATAAACTTATTTTATACGTTTTAGTACACGGCTTAAACAAAAGCTTGCCTTTAAAAAGGTTTTTTTATTAGTTATTTTTTTATATGCTTCGTTCTTCAAATTCAGAAATATTTTTCCACGACTGTTCTATAATATATCAATTACCCAATTGTTTCTTCAATTACAATGATATTATACATTATATACCAATAGCAGTGAATGATGATTACTCACCGCTTTTTAACTCGCTAAAAAACCTGAAATATATTTAAATTTTTCACTGTGACATGAAATATTGTTTGTTCCGGGAATCGATTATAACAAAAAAGAGTTACAATAACGAGATTCGAACCCAAACCGCCGGCGTGGTATAAAGATGCCCTATCCAAATTCAATTCAATTTCAAAATAATTCAGTCTCGTACATCTACATAATATTTATTTATTTATTTATTGTGGGATACAAACAGGACTAGCCCAAAAAAAATGTATCCTCTAAGTAGTTATAGAAATTACAATAAAAGAAAAAAATATTAGTATTATATGAGAATTATAAGAAAAATAATATGAGAAAATAATTATTGGAAATATAAATATATGTGATGAAGATTTATAGGAAAAACTATTGTTTGAGATACAACTTGGCAGATATTCAGTGGTACTCTAATTGTAAAAAGTGCGTTTTCAGAATGTTTTGGAATTTGTAGAAGCTATATATTCACAAACATACATTTCATTTATATCAAAGATATGTTGTCTTGGCTTCTATTCAAGAAGGCAGGGATCTAGGTTAAGGAAATGGGGTTGGGAAGAATTTAGAGTGATTTTGATTTTTCTTTACATTTCTCGCATACAAGAAGATTACCAAACGTTTCGTACCCCCAAAAGGAGGGCAGTAGGGTGGTGCCAAGCTGATGTGAGCGTCTTGTACCAATACTGAACAAAAAGTGTGAAAATAATTTTGAGATTTATCATTTCCTACGCGGGGCGCTTATATAAAAACATAAATATAATTTAAAAGAAAGAAAAATTTACAGTTTGAAGATTTTTTTTGTTTCCCAGATGAAGTGAGAGGTAAAAACCCGGGTTCAAACGATGCCCTATCCACTAGACCAGATCGCCGCTGCCTAGATTCCTGCGAATGCTTTTTCTGAATTATTAATCGCCTCACTTTTCGGCAGGATATATTTGAATTTTGAATATCAAGTCACCGTATGTAGTAAGCTCAAAAATCCCATACATAATCATCTTTGCATTTCTTGTTTCTGTTCTTGGAATTTAATGTGATAATCATTTCGACAGGAGCTACTGTGCATGTATCACGAAGCTAGTGTACATTTATCAGTATAAAATAGCGAGAAGACATTTATCACTATAAACCTGATTTGATTGGTTGTCTCTGATAAATTTCAGGCCGTTTGGTTCGTTCAAAAATAATGAGGAACATATTCCTTTTTTGTCAGCGATTGGATAAATACGTACGCTCATCTAAAATATTCAGAAGAACAAAAACAGTGCATCAATGGAGTTGGAAGAACACGGTGTTTATATTCTAGTGGCTGAAATATCAACTCAAAATATAGATTTACAGATCATTCGCTGTTAATGTAAAAAGCTCAACTTAACGATATTCAAATACACTTTTAAACTTTACACCGTAGCCGTTTTCATTGGAGGACATATAATGGAACAAACAATTTTGTATCTTCGGATCCTTTAAGAAATTTTCTACGAATCTTCATTTTTATAAATGACGCAGTTTTAAACCTCTATTTCAAATCTATAGAAAATTGCGTTGCTGCGTATTCCGCTCCTTTTGAATTTATATTTATTTATTAATTTTTTTCAGTTTTGAAAATCAGTCGATCATTATGGCTGAGCTGCATTTCTACGTTACATCCAGATATGGATTTTGTGAAGTATGTCACTGTGCGATCCTTACTTGATACCCATAGGAATCAAGGCATAATATCTGTACTACTATCTGTTAAAGGGCAGGCACGTCCCGAAGCTGTCAAAAGACATTTACAGGTGAGTAACAAATCCCTTCTTACAACAAAAAATTCGCATTACCTTTTTATACGGAAAAATATGACCGAAAAAAAAACACCACAAGATGTGAAGACTATATCATAAAGAATAACAGTAATAATCGTCATTTTTATTGGGATAGGACGAATATACACAAAAATATCTGAGTTGCCAGGTTTGAGCTGACAAATACTGTTAGTTGTTTCTTTTAGGAATATCTTGGAAAATACTTCTTCTGTTTATATCAACATTTTCTACAGGAAATTTTTATTTTAAGAAATTTTCAATTTTTGGGAATAGAACACCACTAAAACGCTTAACTTTTTTCAAAAATCAGATAAGGTGTTGCATGAAAATACATTATTTTTGCTAACGTAGCCTATAATAGATCATTTCTAGGTCCTGTCGGAATCATACAAAACAATCAGAGTAGTTTGTTTTCCACGGAAAGAAGTAATTTTCATTCATTTTTATACTGAAAATATTAAAGAGACAACTGGCCTTATAAATCCTTAGATGATGATGATGATGATGTAAGTTGCATATATTGGACCAAAATTCTTATTGAATTTTTTGTAGGCAGGGTATTTGTATCATCGCAACCAAATTTCATAGATGACTTCGACTATCTTTTTACGACCATAATGTGCAAAAAATCTTCAATATCTTGAAAACCAACTTGCTGACGTAACTTGAAACTAGTTAGTGAAATCAGTCCAATATAGGCAGTTACTCAATTTGGACCGTATGATTCCTAAATTGGTCCTCATAACAAATAATCTTTTAACAAAATGAAGATGTTTATTATTTATAGGTACAAAGCCAAATACAAAAATAAAAATATTTTGTATATTTACAATTTCTTAAAACACTACACACTCGAATTTGTTTTGTTTGGTTAAGTTTGTAGCAGAGGTGGAAGACAGCCACAGGCTAACCCCTATCTTATACTATTAGTGTGCACAATGAACGTTATTATTATGATGTAGGTTCTTTTCGAAGAGTTTACAAGTAATTATTGCACTTTTTCACTAAGTTTGTAACATCACTATGATTTCAGGAAGTAGTTCGTCGGAGGGATAAATCTGGGAATTTGGTATTCTTGAGGCTACGCCACCTGCTGGTGACCAAATGTGGAACGTATGCTTGGCAACGGGAAAAATTCGATCTAGAACAAAATGTGACTGTGGCTCCATTCACCTTCAAGGGCAGAGCTGTGACAGAATTCAATATACAGGTATGTTTGGCATTAACAGAAGTTGGTCTTTTATGAGGAGTAGGTAATACTACTAAGTGAGCTCAAATTAAGTGTCTCTCTATTTTCACATGTAGTTGGTTACGCAGATTCAAAAAACAAAAAAGCAATGGCGCGGCCAGTCGGAAAGGTAGATTTCAGTTTTTTTTTATTGATTGTGAAATCGCCATCAATCAAGCCAACGAATGATGTGTTAGGATAAATGGAAAATTTTCATTGGCAACAAAAACAGCATTTCTATTTTTGTATAATCCTAAAACTTTTCGATGAAAAGTTGGAGAAGGATTCAAATCTCCCTAAATGCTTCCCAACGCGTTTTTCTAGGTTCGGGAATAATAACTATTATCCCTAGAATTGAAAAGGGAAACATTCTCAATTGGATATTGATAAAGATTTTTCGGGAATTGAAATCCACGATAGAAGTTATTTTTGTGAATGTCTAACAGAAAAATCTTCGAAAGCCACGCTGACATTGAATACATTGATAGATATTCGAAAGACTCTAACTCAAAGAAATTAAATTGAAAATTTGATTTCATTCAGATAGTTATTTGATTTTATATTCCAGTCTTGATTAAGAACTCATGAAGATGAATGAGGCAAAGAAGAATGTTTTCCGAAAAAGAGTACTTACCAGAAATCATTCGTAACATTGACGCAAGAGAGACAACCTCATTCACTAGGTCTTCAATAAATTTTTGATTGAAGACCTAGTGAATGCGATGTCTCTTTTGCGTCAATGTTACGAATGATTTCTGGTAAGTACTCTTTTTTGAAAAACATTCTTCTTTGCCTCATTCATCTTCATGAGTTCTTAATTAAGAATAGAAAATCAAATAACTATCTGAATAAAAATACAAATTTTCAATTTCAGATATTTTCTTTTGAGTTAGGGTCTTTTCAGAATATCCACCAGATGTAGTTCAATGTCCAGCGTGGCTTTAGCCGGGAAAGTAGTTGTTTTCTGTTAGACATTCACAAAAAATAACTTAATTTTTATCGTGGATTTTTCAATTCACAGAAAAATCTGTTTATCAATATCCAATTGAGAATGTTTCCCTTTTCAACATGAATACCCCACAAGAGGTTACCTTGACGATGGAAGATAGTGACTAAAGTTTATCTTTCAGTCGCAGATAATTCCACATCTGGTTTTATGAACATCCTGTTCATATTTTCAACAAATCAATCCCTAGAATCTTTTCGTTATTTATGACGTCAAGACACTTATTCAAACCATTTTTGAACTCAACTTTAGCCTCGGGCGCCAGATTTTATAGTGGTTTACTCCACTCACCAGGTGTAGCAACAGATGAAGATACGGATGTCCAGGGGTCGGGTCTTCTGACTTAATTGAAATATCCAAAGGTCTGTAATTACAGCCCCAAGGACTAGACTCCGGTTGCTTTTGATTGCACAGACAGTCAGACAGACCTATCTTTATCAAGGTGGTTTCCCACAAGACAGTTGAATTAGGAAATTATTAAAATTAAAATTTGATAATACGTTCGGATCGTAATCAATAACTTTGTAAAGCCCATATATACGTACTCAGTGCCAGTAGATATAGTACGAATATCATTTGCTTTCGTAAAATTTATTCTGAAAGTATTTTTGATCTGACATTGCGAGTAAACTTTTTGACGGAACTATCCGGGCTATGCCTCAACACACAGAAAAGGTTGCCTATACAGACGTCGCATTGTTATGTGTGCGTGTTAGAACGACGATCGTGGCAACGTTGCGCGTCAGCTCTTATATACACCTACCGATATTCACGTGCTGAAGTTGAATCTTCGAAGTGTTTCGCCAATTTTTCCCTACGAGACCGATATGTGAGTTGTTCAAACTGAGCGCCTGGCCGTGCGTACACTGTTGCCGTTTCTCCGTTCCGTTCGCTCGCTTGCAAAATATATCGTATGCAGCCTAAACCTTAGTACTTCTCGAGATTATATCTGTCAAACTAGATGGTCAATCACTTCGATTTTTTTTCACAATATCTGTGATATCCTGCTCTAGCTTCTCCTCGTTTTTCATAAACTTCTTAATTTTAGTACTAACGGTAGAATTAATAATGTGCTGTTTGCCTATGCATGGTCCATTTGTTACGTGTTAATTGAGTCAACTTCAATTATATATATCTCGGGTCCGGGATGGTGAAACTTGTCAAAATTGTATAGAAGTGTTGTTCACATGTTAAACAAAACGTATGCCAAATTTTAAATTACACTGTTCTGATTCTATAGTTTATATGCCTGAAAGGGAAAAGGTACTTTCCATAGAAGATTCCAAGTGTAACCACAATGTAACAATTTGATTTAAACTTTAACTCTTTTTTTGATTTTATTCACTATTGAACAGATGAACGTAAACTTATCAATTAATAAGTTCCACAATCAACACTAACTAGATCACCTCTATCAAAATATAATTACACAATCCCTTTGTGAGATGATAGCTATATGTGACTTTGTCACGCCAAAGACCGATTTTCCTATTTTTACCTATTTTTCTGGTGGCTTCGTGGGAATTGAATTCACCCACTTCGTCTTAAAACGAAAAAGTTCACGTTCCACTCGTAATAATTAATTTAAGCTTCACGGAGAGAAAACGAATCCACTTTGATATCTCGAAGCCCAAACTCCTGATCTACCCAGAGCTAAGTACCAACTTAGCAGTTATATATGGCTAGGATCCTGCGTATATGATATCAACGTGTATTACTTTTTTATATTTCCAATCGCTATAACTTAGAAAATTCAAGGATTTTATAAAACCACCTTCATGAACATTATTCTGGATTAAAAAGCCGTAATATCTGTATTAGTCTTATTTTCATTTTAAGATGAAAAACGTTACTCTGTAAATATCTGGAGGAAAACAAAGGAAATTGTAACTTGTGATCTAATTTATTAGCGCACCAACTGCTCTCGTTCGGCCATGCTTCATAACTTGAGCAGCTAGAAAAACTGACATATTGTTATCCAAAATCAGGTCCGACGCGAGAAAATTTGACACATCGGAAATAAATGTAGCGATATTTTATTGTGAGTGACCTTTTTTGGGGAACGAGAGTATAGATTGGGATTGGGAAATGCAGTAGGTTAATGGAAAGAAAAATTTGTAGCATGCTTGGTGAGTTGCGATGCTTCTAATAATTCATGAAATAACCATAGTGCAAAGCTTTTTTTTATTATAATACGAGGGTGAACGGATGTCATGATACAAAATGGTGACTTAGCGGGAAATAACTTTGGCACAGCCGAGTGTATGGGCTCTTCTTCAAAGCTTTTTGGCATAGATTATTGTTTTGAGGTGGTTTGTGTTTTTTTTTGTAATTTGAACTTATTCAACCTTTTGGAGATTTTGTTGCTAAATTTGGGTTGTGATATATTTTTGAATTAAATATAAGTGTTGAAGTCACTTTTCGTGTCTTATTTAAGGGGATGGCAAAGGGAAAGAATCGGAAAAGCATAAAGTTTAGTTGAGTTTGAAAGAAATAATCTGAAAGATGCTAATAAGAGGGAATAATTTGGGAAACATAAAGTCTGGTTGAATTTTCTACAAGAACTGATTTGCTTTTCAAGCAGAAAGAGAAAGTATTGAAGTAAAACAATACATAGAGAAAAGTTATTCAAAAAAGACTGCGCATTTGTGAAGCCGCTGCCGAGCCTCGTTCTAGAGGACAATTGGTGACTAAAATAGAGAACAGTGCCTCATGTTATTCTATTATAGAGACATTCTATAATTAATTGTGTTATGTGTCGAAATGTTTTTTTTCACGTAATATATACGTAATATTCATTAAAAACAGTCTGAGCAATATACTGTTTTTTTTTGTCAAATCGGCATACTGTTACACTTGTTGTGCGTTCGCAGACATTCATTACCATCTGTTTCCGAATCCTATCTACAGGAAGTCAGCCCGAATGGGGTGTTTAATATTTATCCTTTTCGCAACTAACATTTGCGAAGTAACCTTGTAGGACTCTGCAACGGATGTAATCCAATGATCGTCGAGGCATTAGCTAGGAAAGTAGTTCTCTTCTGATGGATATTCGATACACCTATCGAGACATTATTATATTAACGTTAATCATATGTTTATCTCTAGGAATACGTCAGCGATATCATCACCAAATATTTACCATCCAACATCCCCCCATGGCAGGTGGTTATCATACCATCTTCAGAGGACCACCACTATATTCTCCTGAAATTGCACCACTTACTTTTATCGGAAGGTATAAATATAGGCGATCTTCTGCCGTTGATTCCACCAACTCGACAGGCCACTGGGTAAGTTTTTTGGGTAGTTTCGTGGTTACCTACTTATCCATTCAGTACACATGAAATATAAGTATTTTAATTTTAACCCAGATATTACTGACAACTTTTTTTAACGTTTGAATAATGCAAATATACAATTATATATTATTTTTTGAATATAATAAAAAAAAACAATCAGGCGCACCGAAATGTAAAAAAAAAATCCGCAGCTTACAAAAGTTTAAAACGCTATAAAAAAAATTAAAAAGGCTTTTTTGTACAACTACCATTGAAATGGCGTTTTTAGTTCATAGTTCATTAAAAACTGAACGTTTTCACATAATATTTTCGACGCTAGTGTTAAAAGTAATAAATGGTAAATACTCAATAATATAAATATGTTCAATAGAAACATTTTTATGAAATGTTATAATAATAACCAGAACACAGTTGCCTACTTATGAGGTAATTATTTATGAACATTAACATGTATTTGGTAATATAAATTCCCTGAGAAGTAACTGAAGAAGTATTCAATTCAACTGTAGTACGTTCGTCATCGTTAACTGATGATGGTGCTAAAATTCGGCAATGGTGGTAGGCATCTCCCCATAAGTATTTATTCCAACTGGTTGAAGAGTGCATTTGTCGTTAGATTAATTAAGGAAAAACCGACGATGAGTTATGGAAGTTGGGCGTAATGTAGCATATTCACGGTAAAGATTCATGTAGTTTCCAATGATGCAAAAACTTCGTTGAATGTTGATTTTGGTGTCCGAAATATGAATTAGTAATGGGTTTGTTGTTTCTTCAACGTCATCCACGCTCAATTTGCAGAGTTCTTCACGATGGCACGCTCCGAATAATCCAAAAGTGGTTGCCACTTTTATGATAAGATATTTGTTATCAGGAGCTCCATTCATCTGTCAAATTATTCTCTTGTCATAATTTTCGATTTTTTCGGGCGGTATCCGATCGGTGTGAAGTTAGCAACGAAATTTCATCCACGAATTCTGACATATTTTATGTAGGTATGATATACCAATAAGACATAATGGAACTGTCGAAAGCATAACACGAGTCCTACCAACTCTGCAGAATTGCACGGTACCACAAATTATAACTTATGATCTATTCTATCAGGTGGTATCAACGAAATAATTATCGCCTTCCAAGTTTTTCAGTAAAAGAAGAAAACATCAGTTTTTTTTTTTATAGAATCGCGAAATTTTCTTCAAACAATTGCTATAAAACAAGATTTACCAATTCTGCATAGTTGCACGATAGATAAAATTATTGCATGTGATTCATTCTATAACGTGGTGGTAGCGAAATGATTATCACACCTCAGTTTTTCCATGAGAGAGAAAAACATTTGGAAAATCTGATTGAATCACGAAATTTTCAATAAACAAAGTGCTATGAAACATGTTCTATTTCTGCGGACTTACACGCTATATTAAATCGTTGCTTATGATTCATTCTATGACGTGGTGGTATCGAAATGATTATCACCCCCTCAGTTTTTCCATAAGATAGAAAAACATTTGAAAAATCTGATTAACTCACGAAATTTTCAATAAAATTAGAAAACTGTGGGGGTGATAATCTTTTCGCTAATAACACGTTGTAAAATGGATCATAAGCAACGATTTCTCCTACCGTGCAAGTATGCTGAACTTGTTTTTAACCGACGAAACCAAAAAGGAGGAGGTTCTCTAGTCGACGCGTATTTTTTTTTTCTGTATGACCACGCATAACTTTTTACTGAGACGTCCGATTCCGATAATTCTTTTTTCAGTGGATAGGGTATACTTCGAAGTTGGTCCCATTTAAATATAAAAGATGAAATTCACCTCTAAAAGTAGCAAAATGGAGGATATTGATCACTCACCCTCTGAATTCTGGTCCGTTAACCGATTCTATCAGGCATAACTTTGTACTGGGTTCTTCGATTTGGATTATTCTTTTTTATTAGATAGCGTATACCTCATAGTTGATCATATTTGGATTTCGAATGGAATTATCCACCCTTACGGGTAGAAAAATAGGGGATAATTGATTTTACACTTGTGAACATTGGCACACATGTAGTTGACAATGACAGATCGCTACTGTTATTATTTTTGTTCTACATCCGTCACAATCATTATATTCTATGAGAGGATGGAATGATATACAAAGTAATGAAATAAACTAACCAGAAAAACAAAAATAATTTATATTACAACAAATAGTAAAAGTAGATAATCATATTATTTAACTGGTAATAGTTGAAGTAAGGTGGGTAAGTAAGTATTTTGGAAATAATCAAAAAACAAGTAGACAGTAATTAGTAGATTTCAGCCACAAAAAATTGAAAAATAAAAACTTTTTAACAAAAAATCAAAGTGAAAGTAAAAATTAAAATAAACCTTCTTAGTCTCGATAACTAAGCTCCTAAACTAATGTAAGTAACTAGTTTTGAGTCGGCGCCAAACGAACAATCAACGAAGATCATTAAATTATTTCAGAAAAATTACCAGAATGTCACCGCGCAACTCTATGCCATCATTTTACGCCTTACCTAATTCATTGCTTGTTTGTTTGGCGCCGACTCAAAATTAGTTACTTACATTAGTTATTGAGACTAAGAAGGTTTATTTTATTTTTTACTTTTCAGTTCCGTATTTCGTCGGTTTGATTTTTTGTTAAAAAGTTTTATAGCACTTTGGTTATTAAAAGTTTCCAGGAAATATCAAATATTTCAAATGTTTCCGTCCATTACGAAAAAACTGAAGTGGTGATAATCATTTCGCTACCACCACGTTATAGAATGGATCACATGCAATAATTTTTTGTACCGTGCAACTATGCAGAATTGGTCAAACTTGTTTTATAGCCCCTGTTCAAGGAACATTTCTCGATTCTATAAAAAATTCTGATGTTTTCCTCTCTTACTCAAAAACTTGGGAGGAGATAATTAGTTCGTTGATACCACCTGATAGTATAGATCATAAGTTATCATTTGTGGTACAGTGCAATCCTGTAGAATTGATAGAACTCGTGACAGGTCCATTATGTCTTATTGATATATCCCACATAAAATTTTCTATGTTTCAGAATTCGTGGATGAGATTTCGTTGTTAACTTCACACCGATCGGTATCTGACACTTATAGTCGAATATTCATTTTCGGATCATCCAAATCAAAAGGAGGAGTAGTGAAAACATTATCTCTAAATTAACCCTATAGAGAAAAATCAAGTGGTGATAAATCTGGGAAACGAGTCGGCCACCGAACCGGACCCTTATTAGTCTGTGCCTTTTTTTCGAATTCGAGTTCGCCTCCACCGAAAATTATGATCAAGGTGTCATTCAATTCGTAATTACAACCGAAAACTTTTTGAAAAAATTGAAGCCTCGCTCGAAAAAAATGCAAAAGTTATAAACAATTTAGTAAAAAAAGGAAGGTTTGGTTTTTCGCGAATATCTCAGAAACGATTGCAGATATCTGAAATAAAATGAAAATATCCTTAAAGAGCAGGAAATTTCCTAAAAAAATCCTACCTCCCGGAATTCAACTACCAATATTTATAATCTTAATTGAGAGGTGAATGTGGCTTCCGCGTGCAACGCACGATTCGTTCACTTGAACAAAAAAAATATTTTTAACCCCTTAAATATGAATATTAAGGAACAAAAATTTTTAAGTACCATCAGCATACATGAATATTAGTTGTGATTTTGTCAATATAGTTGGAAATTAACATAAACACCCCAATAATTTTCAAATTAAAAACCTGAGTTTCCCATTTGGAAAAATTAAAAAAGTCATTAAAAAATGAAAAGTTTAAATAAAGTTATATTTTTTTTAATATCCCATTATTTCATTTTCTTATTGTTGAAAAAATCAACTCATGGTAACTGCGTATATCCACGTTTTTCTTGATTTTCAATCCAGCTTTTATCGTAGAGAATTTAGACCATACACTTCCATAACTTCGATTTTTCCTCGAAGTAAACTAACAGTATGCTTTCAGTGAACTTGCCTTCAACTGTCTTTATTTGTCTTCATTCCATGAATCCATTATTACTATCAGTAATAGTTGTACAAAAAATATTGTATGTTACATTTGTTAAACATGTTTTTATTTTGCTCTGAATTTACTTTCCGGTAACTGAATATCCTCACTTTTCCAAAGGAGACCAATTTCATATTTGTTTCCTACCATCTTCACAGTTTCGTTCATGATCTTCAAGGAACGTTCATTTTCCAAGTTTGGACGATTTGGTGTGATGAGAACACCAAAAGACTCGGTTGAAAATGAGTTTTTTACCAACTCTTCCAATTCATTGTCTGTATTGTGTAGAGTATGAGCCCTGAATATTTCTTTCTTGTTCGACTTAGCGTTAAAGGGGCCATGTAGAGCCCATCCTAATCGGCATTTACTAGCCATAGGAAGATTTTCAGGTCCAGTTCGTATTTGTCGTGCTACAATCAGATCTATGTTGTCTTGACCTATTATCATAACGGGTTTATCATTTCTGGAATCTTCAATCGGTAGTCCTTTCAGATGGGAATACTTCTTCCAGTCATCCATAATGATTTCTTGTGTAGGCAAAGACAAATTGTTTGATTAAGGAAACAACATTTGGTGACCCCGACGTGATCACGATATGGAGAAAGATCAGAGAAACCGACGAGAAGGAGCTGGTTATAACAGAAATCTATCCTCAGATTTCATCTGGCCAAAAAATTTCGGCACTAATAGTGTAGTTGCTGAAAACAAAAAAACCAAGCTTCCATTTTTTTCTGCTGACGAAAAGACGCCATTGTCGATATCTACAAGGCAAACAAGAAGTTCCAAACATTCCATCGTAAGTTTGGAAAAGAAAAAACTTGCCATAGAAACGGAAAAACGGAAACACGAATTGGAACGGAAGAGAAGCCAAATTCAGTTCGAAATGGAACAAAAGCAAAAAGAAATTGATAATAGCATGCGTATCTTATAAATGGAACAAGATCTTAAGAATGCTGTACTTGGTGAACAAGACGAAGAAGGAAGCTGTAGTATCCATTCGAAAGTATATGAAAATGTATTCCTAGCTGATGAAGCTCTAGAAGGAAAACAACGTGAAAAATCTGTGACGGAATGGGTTAATAACATTCCCCAGGACGAACCTCATGACATTCCAAAAGGTGACAACAAAACTAGAGTCCAAAATTTCACAGAAATCAAAATGCTTTGTGAAACTTTGACAAACGTGCTAAATTCGGTACCTTCAGGCAGTAACCAAAATAAATCTTCGAAAATTTTAGCACGTCACCCTATGGATAAAGATTTTCCTTATTTCGACGGAAATCCACAAGATTGGCCACTTTTTCACAAACAGTTTATAAACATATGCCGTATATGTGAATATGGTAATGAAGAAATTATGCTGAAATTACAAAGATGCTTGAAAGGCGAAGCTAAATCGGCAGTTTCAGGGATGATGTTGACTGCTGAGAACGTAGATTTGGTGATTCATACCTTGGAGAAGCGCTTTGGGAGGCCTGATTATATAATTGATGTGATGATATCGAAAGTGAGAAGTTTGCCATATATCCGGGACACGAATCTGGAAAAATTGATCCAGTTCTAAACAGACGTTAGCAACATAGTTTCTACAATGAAAACTTTAGATTCAACAGGACATCTTAAAAATCCCCAGCTGATGAAAGACCTCCTAAATAAATTACCAGATATGTTGAAATTAAAATGGGGGGAGTTGGTGGTAGTAAAAAAGGGAAAAGTTGACCTGGAAGATTTTTCACGATGGGTAGGTGAAGTAGCGGATGCTGCCTGTTATGTGAGTACACCCCGTAACTACAACAACATCGAAAAATTTGGGCAGTTCAAACCGACCTTTCAAGCAAAGAAACCAGAGAGAATCTTCAGCACCAATCAAATGAATTCTAAAAAACAGTGTTGTTATTGTGAAAAAGGTATTCATGAAGATGGATGTCCTAAAATGCAAGAAGATCATATTGATAAGAGATGGAGGACTGTAACTGAAAAGAAATTGTGTTTTTCTTGTCTCAATAAAAATCATCAGAAGTTCAAGTGCAGAAGAAGAAAGAAGTGTGGAACGAATGGTTGCGAGCTATATCACCATTTTCTCCTTCATAAGGATTTCACGAAAAACCATACCCAATCATATGTTGAAGAAGAGTCGAAAGAAGACAGTTCGGTTGAAATGGTTTGTGCTATGAATCACAATAAGAAAAACATTTTTCTACGAATGATCCCAGTTAGGTTGTATGGGCCAACAGGAAACAGTACAATACTTGCTCTTTGTGACGAAGCATCAACTATCACCCTACTTGATGCAAAAGTAGCCAAAAATCTCGGTTTTATCGGTCCGAAGGAGACTCTTTGTTTGCAATGGACGAACGATGAGATTTCTACTCAGGAAAATTCCTTATGTATTAATGTTGAAATTTCCAAAGCAGGCGGAGAAGGGAAGGTATTTGTCATGAGAGGAGTACGTACTATCAACAATTTATCTTTGCCTACACAAGAAATCATTATGGATGACTGGAAGAAGTATTCCCATCTGAAAGGACTACCGATTGAAGCTTTCAGAAATGATAAACCCGTTATGATAATAGGTCAAGACAACATAGATCTGATTGTAGCACGACAAATACGAACTGGACCTGAAAATCTTCCTATGGCTAGAAAATGCCAAATAGGATGGGCTCTACATGGCCCCTTTAACGCTAAGTCGAACAATACAGACAATGAATTGGAAGAGTTGGTGAAAAACTCATTGTTAACCGAGTCTTTTGGTGTTCTCATCACACCAAATCGTCCAAACTTGTAAAATGAACGTTCCTTGAAGATCATGAACGAAACTGTGGAGATGGTGGGAAACAAATATGGAATCGGTCTCCTTTGGAAAAGTGAGGATATTCAGTTACCGGAAAGTAAATTCAGAGCCCTTCAAAGACTTAAATGTGTGGAGAAGAAATGTCGACAGAATGAAAGTCTTGCAAGAGAATACAACAATAAAATCAGAGAATACGAGGCAAAGGGTTATATCAGAAAGTTGTCTCAAACAGAAGCGGATGTCGAAGGGCCTCGTACCTGGTACCTCCCACATTTCGCAGTTACTAATCCTAACAAACCTAACAAAATCAGGCTTGTTTTCGATGCAGCCGCAAAATCAAATGGAGTCAGTCTGAACGATAATTTAATGGCAGGGCCAGATCTGTTGCAGTCACTGGTGGCAATATTATGGAAATTTCGACAGAGACGATTTGGGTTTTTGCGGCGATGTACGGGAAATGTTTCACCAGGTGGGCGTCAGGAAGGAGGACAGGTGCGCCCAGCGTTTCCTCTGGCGAAATTTGGAATATGACCGAAAACCAGACACCTACGAAATGCTTGTGATGACATTCGGTGCAACATGTTCCCCTGTATGCGCACAGTTTGTTAAAAACCTCAACTCAGAAAGATACGCAATCGACCCTGATATTCGAACAGCTACCATCAAGAAATTTCACGTAGACGATTATCTAGATTCAAAGGATACTGAAGAAGAGACTTTGAATACCATCGAAGAAATCTGCAGAATACAGAAAATCGCAGGGTTTGATCTGGTGATGAGTAATGGTTCGGATGGACCCCCTATTACTTATCTGGTGAGGTTTAATTCACGGATTTATTTCGAACATGAATGGTATTTTATGCCTCTTTTTAACGGACATGGAGCTTTTGGTTGCCGAAGTAAAAAGAGAAAATAGTAACTTCGTTATAATATATTGAACAGTTTCAATGATGATTGAAATCAGTAGAACTATATCTACTCTCCGTTAGTGTCCTCTTGAACGTTGAGAAAAGAAAGAATTTAGTTTTTCGTTTTCTGCTATAGGCAAAATCTAACGCACTAAAGTTGACCCCCTCCCCCATGAGGGTCCCCTATGCTGGAGCTTATTGAACGTATGGAGCAACGGGTTTTTTTCCGGCTATATACATATGTATTCAAAAGCATATATCTGTAATTGTGTTAAAAATGGCTATTTTTACTGAATTTATTTAATGTCAATAATAGCTAAAAATCTAAATTACTAATTTACTTGGTAAAAAACAATCAGTGTGGTACTGGTACTCCATTTTTTATAGCAGTACTAATAAAAAATAGAATATTAAAATTTATATATTTGAAGTTTTTCTTAAATAAAAATTCATCAACATTATCACCATAATCATCATTACAATCGAAATTAATGATAAGGGGCTGAACATCTTCCCCATCAAATCCAACTTCTCTTTCCCAGTATAAACGGTCCAACTCTTCCAGCCCATATATCAGGTGTAGCTTTGCTTGAACCTTTTTTTCATATACCCATTAATTTTTCAACTGAAGTACCATCTCCATCCACATTATTCCTATAAACAAAATTTTGAACAAACGGTAGAAGACAAAGAACTTAATGCCCATATTTTTCTGTGAACGTATCAGCTTCCTATACAGGTGGTTTTATTCAAAAATACAAAGTGACGTAAAGTTTTTTCTTAAGTTTCATGTAGGTACTCGTGTGAAAAGTGTATACAAGCATAATCTTTTCTGTATGTAAAATAAATTATTCAGAATTTTCCACAAAGCTATTGTAGTACAACATTTGGAGAGATCACATTCTTCTTGTTCATTTTTCAAAGTTTTCAATGTGATAAGTTTTTCTTACATTATTGAAGCTTTTAAATTTTGAATGATGAATGAATTCATATGAAATACTGTTTTCGTAAATACCATAGATAGAAATATTTCAATTCGGATTTTTATTTTCAGATCCTATGTTTCCAAAAGTCCCCTAGTCGAAGTCTTCAGAAAACCTCAAGTGATACCAGTCCTCAAAGAACGTCTAGCTGATGAATTGTCCAACAGGTGGAATGAGTTTGTCGCGAATTACGATCCACTGGAACGACCAGAACTGCTGAAAAGCACCCCATCATTTCCTCAATTCATTGCCATTGTAGTAATTTCTTTAATCTCCATTATAAAAGATTCCAAAAAAGGGTTCAGAGTTATAAAAACCGATGTATTTTCGAGGACCAAGTATATTCTTCTTACCGCAGCCCGGGAAGCAGATAAGAGACAAGTGAACGTTAGCACTCTTGTTTTATCTATCATGAACTCTTTAGATCCCAGAAACTTGGCACGCAACATTTTACGAAGTGTTTTTTATATGGGTTTTGTCCTTCCACTGCGACTACCAATTGTTCTCTATGCCGAGTTCAAGGCCCTCTACACTTGCCTCACTTTGCACTATTGCCCTTACCCTTACACATTTACAGGAATAACGTACATATACGTACCCCTCATCTACAATTCTTTGAGAGAAATCCTTTATATTTGTTCCATTCTTTTTGCCGCGCCCAAAACTATAATCCAAGACATTCTCCTCCAAGACGAGTCTCTTCAAACGATAACTCTGTGTGGTAGGAAGTCTGTTGCTTGGTCAGATCCTGTCCCAATAGACCATATAAAAACAGTTGCCAAGCAAACCGGAGCGTCTGTAACGGAAATTATGCTATCCGCAGTATCTATGGGTCTTTCGAAATATTTTTCTCAGACTGGCCAGGAGATTCCGACTGATCTACCAATCACAATGAGGAACATATCTTCAAACTACATTTTTGCTACGGGGCACAATATAAAACCTGAAGATGCAGTAAGTGGACTCGTTTGTCTCAACCTGGCAATTCCGAATCCTGCCAAAGAAACCACACATATCGAAAATTTATTGGAAATCAAATCGAAATTCAGCGCTTGTTTGGAAAAACAAGGACTATCCCATTTGCTAACGATGCTCCAAACGAAATTCAGAATTTTGACACAATTTCTGCCTTCTACGCTCCTCAGTGTTTACTTGAAATACCTTTCGAGAAAATATGCCGTTAGTGTGACAGAGATAACCAGTCGATACCCGAATGTGACCCAGAGAACGCTGTGGGGACAAGAAGTTAAAAGTGTGGTATACTGGAGACCACCCCAGGCAAATACAAGTAAGTTTTTGAAACGGAATTCCCTTACGCGGCTTGCGGTAGGTGTTGCCTGGTAGAAATCGTCACGTAAGAAAAACTCGTTATGCGTCTTTCTCTCTCTCTCTCTATCTGTCTCTTTCTATTATATGCGAGTCTGTGTGACAATCGTCTAGCCCTTGCTCTTTCGAAGGTGTACGGAACCAGCCGAATTGCTGTTCTGCTTTGCGGGAAATTTAAAATGATACATGAGCGGTAGGATGGATATCTATGCGAATACAAGTCGGATATTATCGTTGAGTGGTAATACGTGGGAGATATTTTTGTTTCTTTTATATTTCTATATAAATTATATACTTTTTTTGAAATAATTTATTAAGTTTTATTTATGCCGAAGTTGGATTAATGGTTTACATTGAAAATATGGCACGTCAATTTGATATAATATAACGAATATTATTATCAGGAATAAAATACCTTTTACGGTGGTGGAGGAGTTTGGAAAAATGATATATAGGTATAGTATTGCGTGGTATAAGGAAAATTAAATGTGATGGAATAGAAAACACAACTTTCAAAGGGAAAAATATTGAGAAAACAGAAACATCAAATGGTGGATGCATTAGATTGATGGCAACATATTCTGCGCCTCTCCTCTTCAATTTGTATTCGAACGACCAACCTGTTGGCCCTTCTACAAATAGTTTCATCTACGTCGATAACGTAGCCATCACATGCCAATCCCAACACATCGAGGATATCGAAAGAAAGCTCACAGAGTCCCTATCAAAACTGTCTGAGTACTACAAGGCAAACCAGCTTCGCCCAAACCCAGGGTGAACCCAGACATGCTTATTCCACTTTGACAACCGGCAAGCGAACAGGGAATTACAAATGGAATGGAACTCGATCAGATTACAGCACTGCCCGAACCCAGTCTACCTAGGGGTCACCTTAGATAGGACCCTATCCTACAAGAAACATGTGGAGAAGACCAGAGCAAAAGTAAATACAAGGAACGGTGTCATCCGCAAGCTTGTCAATTCCCATTGGGGAGCCCACACAGGCGTACTACGGTCAACATCCCTTGCCATGTGTTATGCCCCGGCTGAATACGCTTGCCCTGTATGGTCCAGATCAACAGATGCCAACAAACTAGACCCCACCCTAAACGATACCTGTAAGCTGATCACGGGCTGCCTAAAACCTACCAACCTGGACATGTCAGCGGGAATAGCCCCCCAAATCATGCGGCAAGCCTTATGTATGGCAGAACGAAGTAGGCAGCCAACGGAAGAAAGACACCCCTTGTCTTAAATCTAGGAACAACTTCATAAAATCAACAAATCCACTAACAGATACGAAACCGGCAACCAAAGAAGGAGGAAAGGACATATGTAATAACAGAACTAAGTCCTGACGATGAAAAAGTCAGAGACATAAAACCTAAAATAAAAATTCTACCACAGTTAGACGGACCTACAGATCCGTCTAGTGATGATGAATTGATTGGAAGAGGAAATAGCCCCATAACCAAGGGGAAAAATAAGAGAAAAGCGAAAAGAAGGAAATTTATAAAGTCTCCCAAACTAACGGATCTACAGGATGACATAAACTCATTCGAAAATGGAAACGACAAAACTCCTACCACTGAAAGGGGAAAAAAAATAAGCAGAAAATCCAAACCTTCTGACTCGGAAGGCATGTTCTCTTCCTCATCTGATGAAGAAAACATAGCCGACCTCTCCATGGAAAAGAAAAACACCCAAGATGTTAGAAATTCCAAGAGAAGGAAAACTGGGAAAACCCATGGAACAATTGAAATTGATGGAAACTATCAAAAAATTTATAAACCTGCCGGAAAGTTCATGAAAAAGGCAGTAACAAGGAAAAAGCCTCGAAACCAATTCAATCGGAACAATTAAAGCACAATCGAATCTTGCCCCCTCCAGTCATCCTAGAAGGCAAGACGATTATTGATGAAAAAACTTACTCACAGCTGAAAAAATGCTGCGAGAAAAATTTGTACATAAAATATACCCAATAAAACACCCTTATACTCACGGAGTGTCTTGATGATTTTGAGAAGATGAAAGACTTCATCAAAGATAAAAATGTTGGATTCCATACCTACACTCATAAAGCCAGAAAGCAGCACGCGTTCGTGCTTAAAGTCATGGACAGCGGACCTAAAATTGAAGAGATTTCAAAGTGGCTCAAAGAGGAACACGCCCTGGAGACACTTAGTATATATAAAATGAAGAAAACAGAGAGGCCTCTATACCTTGTGATTACAAGCGGAGAAGTCACACTCTCGATAATAAAAAGGAGAATCAAAACCCTGCGCAATACGCTTAAGTCAGGAAAGCTGATACAAATCTGACACAATGCAGGAGGTGCCAGGGGTGGGGACACGCGGCACCTAACTGCAACCTCACGCCCAAGTGCTTAAAGTGTGCCAATGAACGGCAACATGCAAGAAAAGTCCGGATATTCCAGCTAAATGTGCAAACTGTAAGCTGGACCATCCTGCAAATTACAAGAAATGCGTAGCCTACTTAAAAAAGCTCGCAGCTCGAAATGAACAATCCCAATCCCGCCCCTCAGTAAGCCAGGGAACGGATATTTCCTATTGGGAGTACTAGAACGAATACATACCCAAGAACGCCAGTCAACCCCCGAAGCCGGGGAGGTAGAGGCGCTTCCACCTGGATTGAACAGCGAAGAACACATATAGAAGAACCAAGAATTCGACCCGAAATGGACGATGGAAATGGCCCACCCTCGCAGATTTTGGTTCATGACTTAGTAAATGAAATTAAAAATCTAATTTCAATCGCCTCAAAACAATCTGAAATATTGGCAAACATTCAGAATGCCATACTTTCATTAACACAAATTGTACATCAGGTCATCGCCCCGCTGGTGGCTGTGACTCCCTGAACTCGCGGGGGGGCATAAGCCGCCTGTATCCCCCCCCCGCGGCTCTGGGGGGGCAGCCGCCGGCGGACGCGGAGGGTTGATAACATACTACAAAACAAACTCAAAACGGAACATTCATACGCGAGTATGGAATCCAGCACTTCAAATATACACAAAAACTTCAAACTACCACAAAACACAAAAACACTCAAATAGTAAAATACTACAAAACTACCACAAACCACAAATCAAAACACTCAAAACGTAACAACTCAAAACTACACTCAAACAACCACAACACTCACACCCTGCACCAGGTTTTTTATTATTATTTTCCTGGAAAAAATCCACAAAAACCATACACACAAATCGAACTCATTCCCAACAAATCGAAATCTATTTCAAAATTCAGTATTAGCGCAAGCAGGAGACTGAAATAACGCCCAAAATAACATGGACTTTCCGAATAACTCAAGAGAAACAGCTCCAAAATCTGCTGGGATGGACTCATTCCCTCGACTGTTCGTGGGTATCAGTCCGTCTTGGGGCCGAGGCATTCGCTCAGAGCCCGGAAACAGTGCTCCGGGAGGATGGTTTGACTCTCTCCGGACTGAGGGTGGCGCGACCTACCCCTAAGTATGTAAATTGTATATATATTTGTAAATATGTAAATTTAGTTAGTAATTAGGTTAAGGACATGAAATGTAATCACAGAATATCTCAATAAATATTTTGGAATTGGAATTGGCAACCAAAGAAATAATGTGGAAGCAGAGGCTAACAGACAACAACACCTCAACCTGGAACCCGACAGAAAGCCTCCCTGCCGGATCACAACAGGAAGACCTGGAAAAACCTTAATAGGATCAGATGCCACATGGGTAGGTCTGGGGACAATCTGTTAAGATGGGGATACGCCGAGGACATGCACCTGCGGGGAGACCCAAACGATGGAACATCTCATGACCTGTCCATCCCTACAGACCCCTTCCGTGACCTGTGGAAGGTGAATGATGCGGCGGCGCAGTGTGCCAGACACTGGAAGGAGATATGAGCCATTCAACCAAACCAATCCTGACTTGCGACGCCTTTGAACGTCGTACACATAAATTTTATCTTGTGAATTATTGTAATGAATAAGTGTAGCTCAGACACGATTGAATAAATAAATTGATTTATTGGATCGTTTGGAACCATGGAGCATAACGCTTTTTCCTTACGTGACGAAAATATACAAATATAAACAATCTGAATCTCCATATCAAATTACATTCAGAGTTGAAGTGTAGGAACTTCGTTCCTGACGGGGGTCCCCCGACCGCATACGAGTTTTTATTTATATAGTAAAGCAACGTGGATTACAGAAAGTTAAAAACTTGAGAAGTTGATAAGTGAAGAGTAGGTAGTTCGATGTCTTCTCGAATCATTAAAATACTTGCGGAGTTGATGGGTTTCGTCGCACCCACACTTTTGTCCTTGCCACGTTGTAGCAGTAAGAATTTGAGTGAACTATACAGAGTGTTATATTTCCCTTGAACAATACAACTACAAACTAAATTGAGCGGCTAACCTAGCTTTTACCTTGTAGTGGTTTTATTTTGTGCGTGGAAAATTCATTTACGTACCAAACTAATCTCTCTGAAATTTCCTGAGTAATTAAGATTGAATAAAACAAGACCCAGTTATAAAAAAAACATTGGTAAGTTTTGATTGAATTATATTGATGACATTTATCAAGTGGAAATAAGAATTCACTGCCATACATGCATATATGAACTCGATGAAAAACAATTAAAGCAATTGCCTGATAGTTACAATATAATACAAAAAATTGTGTATTTCGTGCAAATAATTTATTTTTCGCAGAGCGCTTTCTACCTAGAAGGTCATCTTCAGTGCTTGCCTGGAAAGTAAGTGGGCAAGTGAAATTTGGTAATTTTTTGTGAAATTTGTGGTTTGAAATCAGGTAAGCACAAGAAGAACCCAAAAAAAATTACGACATTCACAATGTAAAACAGATTAACATTGTATATAAGTAGAACATATAAAAATTTTAGATATATCCAAGTTAAAAGATATAAAATTCGAAATATAACATTTATCACAGAAGGTTATACTCAAACAAGCAGAAGAACAGTCGTCAATCTGTTTTGTTCTGTGTTTCTGTGGTAAAAGTCGAAAAGAGCAGAGTGACAGTTTCAGATGTTAGTTTTCTAACCTAACTTTTCAAATGTCTATGTTGGGGAATAAAAGATCTGTTCAAGTTTTCTTTCATATTTAAACAAAGATTATTGTTGGCTAGTTCTTCCTCGATATGCAAGTCTTCCAAAAAATCTAAGTGACTTCATGCAGAATGTGTACGTTCATATTGGGACTGAAGTTATGTTTATTTACTTACAGATGGTGACCAAAAGAAGAATGTTCGTGTTTGTTGAGGTGTTCATTTATGCGGACTTTCAAAGATCTACAGGTCCTACCGATGTAGGATGCATCACAATAATTGCAATTCAATTTATAAATACCACTTTTTGGTAATTTGTTACTTGTCTTTTGTGTATCCACTCAGGTTATTATTGGTCTTACAGGAAATTTTAATGGTGTCCACCTCACTTTTTATATTTGGAAATTTTTCGGGATATGTTGTTATTCAAGAAGGGGATTGAAATATATTTATCTATCGTATTGATGATTGGAAAGGCCAGTTTTTTCTCCATTTTATTTTGGAATTTTTGTATGAGGTAGTTAATCAAGTTGGGATCGTAACCATTATTGTGGGCTATTTGTTTCAAAATATTCTGCTCTGTTCGACTTTCACCACAGAAATACAGAACAGATTGACGATTTTTCTTCTGCGTATCTTCTGCTTGTTTAAGTACAACCTTGGGCCACCTGCTTCAGTGATAAATAAGAACTTGTTTTTATTTCAAGTTTTATCTCTTTCAACTTTGATATATCTACAATTTCAATCTGTCTTACATTGTGAATGTCGTTAATTTTTATGGATTCTTCTTGTGCTAACCTTGAGATTTCGAACCAAATATTCCACAAAAATTACCAAATTTCACTTGCCTACTTACTTTTCAGGCAAACACTGAAGATGACCTTCTAGGTCGAAAGCGTTCTGAGAAAAATACATTATTTGCACGAAATACACAAATATTTTTATGCCACGTGCACAATTACAATATAACCTTACTTGTAGCCTATGTTGATACCATGCTGAAATAAGTCTGTCTATCCTTGGACACTATAGTTTCAGCGTTTATTTAGTTGATTATCAACCGCACCAATGTTACTGGTTCGAGATTTATTAAGTTCTTCGAATATGGAAAGAACGTTCTTCCAGTATATCCGGAGTTGTGGTTAACATCATATTAAAGAGTTTTTCCGGCGACCTCGTATTAACGAGTTTGTTTAACCTGCACGAAATCGATCGTTAATGACCCCCATTCATCTACATTTTCCCTTTTAATGCTTGATTGTGATATATGCAACCAAACATTCACTGAAATCGACCATTAATAACCTGTAAAAGGTCGATTTCTCCATTATTGTATCATTGTGGCATAGGCAACTAAACATACACGAATTCGAATATTATTCAAATTCCAAATCATATTACCTTTGCGCTGTCAAATTTATGTAGTTTCAAATCCAAATATTGTAAGTGTCCTCCTAGTTGAAGGAAATGAATATCGAAAATTTCACGTTGACCCCAGGAACGAGGTCGACGGAAATTTCTCGTAACCAACTCGTATATTAAAAAGGCGATTAATGATCTCGAACATCAACGCACTCGCTTCGCTCCCGCGTTAAAATATCTCGATCATTAATCGTCACCATTAATACACTAGTTGATTAAATAATTATTAGCGAATCGCTCTGTATCGTTTTATTATCTACCTTCTTTATTTATAGCGCACTTACGTTTGAGACAAATGACTGGTTATAACGTGGCTGAGTCTTGCTAGACATTAGCAAAGCCTTCGACAGAGTTTGGCATGAAGGCCTACTTACTGAACTAATATACTTTCACTTTGGTCCGGTCAATATAGACATTTAAAATAACAAAAATGCCCGGAGAGCCAAATATTGATGGAGAGCTGGGGTTTACCATTGAAAATTAAGTTTTAAAAATCCCCATTGATCCTATGTGTGCTACAAAAGTTATTCGGGGTCAAAGGTCAAAATTTGAGGTTTCTTGGATTTTTCTCGAAAACGGTACCTAGGTTTAATAAAAAAAAAAACTTCGACCAAAATTGTAGATCTTGAAATTCTCTACAATTTTTTTTTAAGAGTTACCATTCCTGAGATATCGCGATTCTAAGAGTCACATTATACATGATATGCACATATAAGCCACGTATATACATAATCAGGCACTTAACAAGTATAAATACCTATTTGTGTCTCTTTCATATTATACTATTCTGAAAATATTTATTCAAAAGATAGTCAGTCCCTAACTGAATCCCCTCTACCTACGTGGCCTTCAAAAACATCTGGCTATTCTATTGTCCGTAGGTCTCATTCATATACCTGTTTCTTTTAGTGCTAAAGGTTCAGTTCAAGTGAATATACGTACCTACTCATTACAAGCGTCTACCATTTAGGTTATTTGTGCTATTTTATAGCTCAATAAAATGTCTCAGTTTTGCTTTATTTGCAATAAACTTTTAACTGAAGATGAAACAGTTGTGGTTGATCGTGGAATGCCAACTTTAATCGAGGCTAGTGTCGCGAGAGGTAATAAGTTTACTGAGTATTTAAGAACTCAAAAATCCGTTACAATACACGTGGCTTGCAGAAAATCATACACCCGGAAAACTCCAATCGCTGCAGTAAAAAGACAACGTGAGGAGGAACAGGCTAGTACTACAACGCGAGTAAGTGAATCAAATGTTTGTTTTAAAAAATACTGTTTATTTTGTGGCAATGAAGCCAATGCAGAAACTGAGAAAAAGAAAGCACAGCATCGTCGAAAAAAAATTTATAACGTGAATACACTAAAATTCAAAGGATCCCTGTTGAAATTAGCTAAAGATCGTTCTGATGATGTTTCAAAGGCTGTTCTTGAACGTATTAATTTTGAGTGTGATTTAGTCGCTGCTGATGCAAAATACCATGACAGTTGTTACAAATCTTTCTTAAAACCTAATACTGGTGGTAAAATTGACCGTCCACAAGATGAAACTGTAAACTCTGCGATGGAGAAAATTCTTCAATTCATAGAAACGAGTGATGATTGCCAGTTTTCGTTGAATGAATTGAAGAATGTTTGTCAAGATGGAGCTTTAGATGACAGAACTATAAAAATTCGATTGAAATTGAAGTATGGCAGTAGAATTATTATTACAGAGAAGCCTGAAAAATTAACATTTATTTGTTTTATTGACAATTACCAAGATATTTTAAGTCAAGTCTGATAAAAAACACTTGGATGAAAAAGACAAGCGGTTAAAAACTTTGAGAGCTGCGGCAGCAATTGTTCGTGAAGATATTCAATCTTGCGTTTTCGATAATACTATGTACCCCCCAACAGGTAGAATGTTCGAGGATATAAATAACGATATTCCCGAATCATTATCATATTTTTTGGAACAAGTCATTTCAAAAAACAAGCGTCATAATTTGAGTACAATAGAGGAAGATTCCTGTGATTTTAATGAAGAGACCAATGACTCAGCCACATTTGAACAATTTATGAACATCCAGCAAGAGGAAGAGGAAGAAGAAGAAATCGAAGAAGACATGACTGTTGAAGTAGACTTTCAAGAGTATGAATCTGATTAAAATATCTATCTCCTGTTTCATCTTCATTAAAGTTTATTGCAAATAAAGCAAAACTGAGACATTTTTTTGAGCTATAAAATAGCACAAATAACCTTGATGGTAGACGCCTATAATAAGTACGTATATTCACTTGAACTGAACCTTCAGCACTAAAAGAAACAGGTATATGAACGAGACCTACGGACAATAGAATAGCCAGATATTTTTCAAGGCCACGTGGGTAGAGGGGATTCAGTTAGGGACTGACTATCTTTAGAATAAATGTTTCCAGAATAGTATAATATATATAAAAGAGACACAAATAGGTATTCATACTTGTCTTAAGTGCCTGATTTTGTATATACGTGGCTTATATGTGCATATCATGTATAATGTGACTCTTAGAATCGCGATATCTCAGGAATGGTAACTCTTAGGAAAAAAATCATTGAAATCGTTTTTGTACAGAATTTCAAGATCTACAACTTTGGTGTGTAGTTTTTTTTCGATAAAATCAACCGTTTTCGAGAAAAATCCAAAAAACCTCAAATTCTGACCTTTGATCCCGAATAACTTTTGTAGCACACATAGGATCGATGAGGAGATTTTAAACTTCATTTGTAATGGTAAACCCCAGCTCTCCACCGATATTTGGCTCTCCGGGAATTTTTGTTATTTGACCACTATTCTTATGTCTAAATTGACCGGGTTACCTTACCACTACTGAGTTTGGTCAAGTGGATAAAATCGTTCCTCTTAGGTGGGACATTTCAAGTCAGGATCGACAATTCTCTCTCGGATTCGAGAGAAATTAAGGCCGGCGTTCCTCAGAGGGACTGTCTTCTGTATTATGCGCCTTTTACACGTCGGATATACCAAGAAGAGAACATGTGAAGGTCTCCTTGTTCGCCGATGGTACGGCTTTGCTTTCCTCTGCAGCCGAACACATGATGGGTGACGTTTATTTGCAGAACGCATTAATCGACCCCAACAGTGGTATCTGGAGTGGAAAATAAAGCTGAATCCTGATAAAACGCAAGCTATCTCGATGGGTTGCAAGAGAAACAACATGGAGAGGGGAGTGACTATCTCTGGAAGGGAGACCTGGAGACCACATGTCAATATTGTTAGAGACAAAATCGTCAAAAAGATATGTGCTTTATATCCCCTGATTAATAGGAAGATTAAGCTCTCCCTAAAAAATAAAGTCATGATATATAAAATGATGTTCAGACCTGCCATTTTGTATGCCTCAGCCACATGGGGCCAAATATGCAGTCCTGCGGATGATAACGAACGCTCCGTGGTATGTGAGGAACGATCGGATCCTCGAAGACTTGAACCTGCCTTCCATCGGGAGTATTATCAGAGACCGCAATCGGAAAGTATTCGATTGCGCAATAACCCATCCCTCTCGTGAGGGAAGTCACTGATTATAACAAAGACGACCCCTCGCGCTTTAAACGTCCCAGGCACTCTTTGGAGTGATGGGTTACCTACTAATTCATACAGAGTAGCGAAGCTGCATCCTCAATAGAAATTATTTTTCCAAATTTTTAGATCAAAATTCCCTCTCGGTCATCTTCGAGAAACACCACCATGGCAAGTGCTAGAGACCGGTCTTTAGTCCTTGTCCAACCAAATTCTAAATTCGTGAATGGTTGAGGCCCACTTATTCGAAGTGCGCTTGGTGTTTTAAGATCATGAATAAAAAACGTGACTGAGTACTGATTATAGCGAACTGAATTTAATCATCTCAACTCTGAATAAGAATGACCAACAATGGTTATTTGTTACATTTTTAACAACTTGCATTAGTTCACGTATGATGTAGTTGACTGACTACTTGCGACTCAATCTAATTTGATGTGATACTGGTTTATTTAACTTTTCATTGTGATACCGACCACTGATTACGCACATAACTGAACACTCTGATCAACTTGAATGAAAACTTGATACTAGTTACTGGATACTGAATACTGAAAAACTGATTACAAGGTTTTTGTTGTAGGTGAGTCGCTCAAATAGCGATCTTGTTTTGATGCTCCGTAGAACAGAAGGACTCCTCGAAATAAATAAATACATTACTTTTTATGGCCGATAAGCTGATATTTATGGATACATTAGTGATTGTAGTTATAAGTACCGAACGGACATTGCCGCATATTGATAAATAAGTAAAAATTACATTTTTAATGGGTTCCTTCCTGAAGAGGTCCATTAACTTTGATAGATCCGGTGATATGTTATAATATTATTTGTTATTATACCTGCATCATAATTCTTGTCTTGTGAACTGAAAAGCGTGCAGAATCTCAAGATTAAAACACGCCGTGTTTTAAAGGTTGCTCGGTAACAAAAACAAGTCCAACTTTCATATCAATCATATGAACTGTCGAATAAGCTTGTAAACAACAATTGCTATATCCATGTCAGCAAGACGTGACATCAGATGTCCATAACATACCTGATTAGATGTATTAAAATATAAGAAACATTTATGTTACCTTGGATACGGTTGCTATAAATACACTTTATTTTTCACTTGATCGTTACTGCTTTATAATAATAACGGTTGCTATTAACAGACCCATAACGCCCGGGGCGTTATGGAGGGCATTATGAATCATAACGCCCGCTAAATGTTTTTTTCTGTAGTTCAATAAATTAATTACTCAGAAAAGTTTTATTCATAACTGTACATAAAAAAGGGACTAATTTTTTTCTTTCAAATAGAAATTACAATTTTCAAATGTTCCTGAAAAATTAGTACCAAGTTTGAAGTTCTGTGAGTTGACCGATGATGAACTCCTCAATGTGCATTCGGTTTCGTTCGGAACGTTAACATTTTCTTTTTCGGAAATGGAATGGGCTATCATTGTAGCAATTTTGTTATTCGAGGAGATACTTTCTTCAATATAGCTCTCCGCTACCGTACTACTCTTCCATTTTCCATGTGATTTTAGTGTTTCAAAGGAAGCACCACCTTGAACAAGAAGCGTTGACGACGTTCGGCGTAGACAATGTCCGGTGTAACCTTTCGGGTTTTCCAAATTTAGGTATTTCACTATGATAGAAGGAACACTTCCTATAGTATTTTTACCTACAGGTAACTCAATGCATTTATTATTTCTGTAGGTTAAAAAAAACCTACGTTGTTTACATCCTTTTGGTCGTAGTGCAATGTACTTTTTAACTAAGTTCAAGGCTCCTATTTCGCTTTCCTCAACAATGGTGGAACTTTTTGAGGTGCAGGTCTTGGTTTCTGGTACCTTGATCAGTAAAACGGCTCCTCTGTCTTCAATGTCATCAACTGTCATCTTGACCATTTCATCACGTCTTAAGCCTCCAAATACGCCCATTACCAGAACAACTTTATGTAGCAGAAAAGTATAATCTGGAGCTTTTCTTATGAAAAGTAATACTTGTCCACCTTCCAATACCTTTGATTTTTTAGGAATGTATCCTTTTGAATTAACTTTTAGAAATGCCATCAGTTGACTGAATGCTGATATATTAATATTTTCTCTAACAATCAATATTTATTTCAGCTGT
The DNA here is from genome assembly GCA_018342105.1 of Gonioctena quinquepunctata. Lineage (NCBI taxonomy): Eukaryota > Metazoa > Arthropoda > Insecta > Coleoptera > Chrysomelidae > Gonioctena > Gonioctena quinquepunctata. Next base: position 167,353 of record JAFIRS010001886.1, on the reverse strand, counting down.
GAGTATTTGGTCCATAGACTATTTGCACTATATTGTTCAGACTGAAATAATGTAAAATAAATAAAAAATATTAATATTTTTCATGAGATAAACTCACCAGTTCCTGGAAGTATGCCATTAAGACAGTTTCATTTACGGTATTCACTCTGTTTTCATCTTTCCATTTCAGAAAATGGTCATACTCCTTCTGGTATAAGTGTTTGGATTTCACAGGCAGTAAATTTCCTAACGCTTTTTCAGCTTTGAGCGTCACATTCTGTGGGATCTCCATAATTATTATGAACACAACCGTTTTTAGTTTTCTCCACTAACAAGCTTGTCAATTCTTACAAAAATGCAGCGTCGTTTTATTAAATAAACAACCCTTAGCAACCTCTTCAATGTTTCCATGGCAATTGCATAGAAGCTCACTTGTGCTCAGTTGCCGACCAGAACGCAGTAAATACTATGAGAAGAAATTTATGAAGTAAACAACGTCGTTTAATATAATTTTTTCGTGGAAAACAAAATCTTGTATGCACCACGAGCGTTACTAGATCCTAACGCCCATCGGGCAACATTCATCCCTTGGGCCAAAAGCCCTCGGGTGAATGTTACCCTCCGGGCGTTAGGATCTATATAACGCCCTTGGTACATAAATAGCTATAAAACGCGTTATGAGCGGGCGTTATGTCCATAACGCCCGCTCATTGTACGAGGAGAAATGAAGCAAAAGCTAGAACAAAATTATTTATATTCATACAAGTACAAACAATAACTCAATAAACAACAACAAACTAAGTCAAGCAACCAATTTTTTTCAATAATTTTACCTAATTAAAATTAAAAGTGCAATTTTCGAGTTTTTCGAAAAAATTATGTGACCTGAAATCTTCGGATTTCTTCGAAACTTTAGAAGAGAAAACTTGACCACTAGTACTTGGAAGTTCTTTCATAAAAAAACGGCTAGGAAATTCATGTGATTCTGCAACCGAATTTACTAGCATTGTTGACACTTTGTTTTTAGAGAAAATGCTCTGTTCTGTGTAACCTTCTGCCACAGATGCACTCTTCCATTTTCCGTGCATTTTCAAAGTTTCATCCGATGCACCGGCCTCAATTAAAAGAGTTGCCGAAGTTCTTCTCAAATAATGTCCAATATATGCATTTGCATTATCTAATTTGAAGTATTTGCCAATCATTGAAGGCACACTTCCTATGGTATTTTGGCCAACAGGTTGGACGGTGCACCGACCGTTTCGGTACGTAAGGAAAAATCTGAGATCCTTTACTCCACTGAGTCTTAAGGATATATATTTTCTGACAAGCCTCAAAGCCCCTATTTTCCCCTCCTCCACAATTTTTTGTCGTACTGGTTTTGGTTTCCGGTATTTCAACGAGTAAACAGCTACCCTTATCTTCTATGTCGTTTATAGTCATTTTCACAAGTTCATCTCTTCTTAGTCCTCCAAAAACACCCTTTATTAGAACTACTTTATATAACAGTTATTGAAATAACTGATGTATCAACTTTTCCATCACAACGCTCTTAGTTTTAATCAATGTTTGTAGTTTTAAAAATCTATTTGAACAAATAAAATAAATAACAAAAAAAACATTTTAAAGACATGCTTTTATTCAAATGCGCTAAAAAGTAAAAAATCATTACTTTGGATGTACGGACGTAGGTTACTCCGTGAGTTATAGTTTCAAGAGCTTGTCGCGCAGTTTTCAGTTCGATTACAAAAGCCAGGGCCGGATTAAAAGGTGTGGATGCCCTGGGGCAAAAAAGGAGTAGAGGCCCCTAATTATTTTTCAAACAAGTTTTTTTTTTTATTTATTGCGGAACAAATCAAATAATTTCCACACGAGCATATGTAGGTATAATAAAATACAAGAAATAAATTAAATTACAGCGTAAACAAAGGGATTCTTGCGAGCTTTTTTCGACGAAAAATCATTGATGATTTCGGTCAAATCCAGCATCCGGAGAAAATCATTCTCAATGCTAAGAAGCAATAACTTTGATAGGCGGCTTTGTATCATCGTAATTCGCCTATTTTTTTCATTTTGGAAAATGAGCGCTTTCCAGTGCAATTTGACATCATCACATTCTCAGTTGTAATATCACAAGAGAGTGAAAATAATTCGACAGATTTTCGAAAACTTGTTGCCAGGCAATAGACAAGAGAGACCAACTGGCTCGAGTGGCTATTGCCAACAAGTTTGAGAAAGAAATCTAGATAATTATTTTCCACTACATCGAACTCTCGTGTGGTATTCTTTAGATTATTTTTTGATGTTACGATCATAAACACATTTCCTTGCAAAATTATATAATGTACCAAACCGGATTTGATTCATTTCACACTTTTCATGCGAATTGATGACAGACGTCAAATTAAAAATATAGGTTGTCAGACAATAAAAACAAAATACCTCAAATTATTCCCGTGACAATTTTCTAGGTAGAATATTCCCACTATTGATTGGCCAAAACGTATATGAATTATTTGAATTGAACGTTTCCATTGGTTTCTAGCAATGTCAAAAAATAATCACTGTAATTTCAATGTTTGAGAATGTAGCTCTGAAATTTTGGTTTTCAAGAATTTGATAGTAGAACATCTTAGATAGATAGATAGATAGATAGATAGATAGTCATTTGTTGCGGAATGTCATCTTTCTCTTAGACTCACACTTTCAGCTTTCGGGGATTTCTCTGTTACAAGCGCGCCACTCAGCGGACACTTGTCAACGCCAATAAATAGGAAAAACAGGTATAGACGGGCAAAGTGTTTGTTGAATCGGCAGAAAAATAGTCAACAGAATTTGAACTTTTGTTCTATTATGGAATGCGCACAGGGCTCTTATAAATAATTTGATGCAATCATATTTATATATTGAAATATTATTTTATTTTGCTTATGATTATTGAATTTCATTGTGTATCTAGATCGCTTGTGTCATTCAAAGAATACATCGACAAAAAATCCTTCATTCAATAAAAAAAATGTATATTTTTTTTTAAATTCAATTGTTCTTGTTTTTACAGCTAATTTCGATACGATATAATATCTTGTATAATAGTATAATGTTTTACTTGGTGATTGTTTCTCGCATATACACATGATTCATCAGATCGAAGATTGATATTAACCATGGATTTTGACAAGAATACGAAACATGTTTTCGAATGTAAAACGAAAAATGAGAGGAAAAAGTGGGAGAACTGCTCTTTTGTTGTCAGATTTTTTATATATAATTTTGCATATCCTCGGTATTTGTTGGGAAATTTTATCTAAAAATTTATATTGTGGAGGCCCTGGGGGTGCAGCCCCGTTTGCCCCCCTCTTAATCCGGCTCTGACAAAAGCGACAAGCTTTTGAATCTATAACTCTCGGAATAACTTACGTCGCACATCCAAAGCAATTATTTCTGACTTTTTAGGGCATTTGAATAAAAGCGTGTGTTTAAGAAGGTTTTTTCTATTATTTTTTTTATTTTGTGCTTTTTAGTAAGTACGACTCAATCTATGCATTTTTGTTATTGCATCGTCATCTTCAATGTGGAGACCATCTGAAGATTAACTCGTCCGCCATCCTGGAGCTGCCAGCTTCAATTTATGAATTTCAAAAAAAATCAATAATCTTCGACTAAATACATAATCTCCGTCCTCAAAAACCCCGACATACCAATTTTGAATGGAAACGGTCCATATACAAACTTATCCACCATTTGGAGCCGCCATCTTGAATTTATGAATTTTGATAATCAATTCATAATCTCCGACCCCGAAAACCTCCACATACCAATTTTTGAATGGAATCGGATCATAATCACAGAGATCGTCCGCCATCTTGGAGCCGCCATTCTGATTTTATGAATTTTGCCAAAAAATTCAAAATTTTCGACCCCGAAAATCCCCACATACCAAATTTGAATCGAATCGAACTATAACTACAAAACTCGTCCGCCATCTTGAATTTGTGAATTTTGAATATAATCACAGAGATCGTCGGCCATCTTGGATCCGCCATTTTTATTTTATGAATTTTGATAAAACATTCATAATCTTCGACCCCGAAAACCCGCACAAACCAATTTTGAGTCGAATCGGACTATAAACACAAATCGGGCAACTAGAAGTTGGTCAAATTTAACTTGCAAGATTTGATTACAGACAGACACCAGGACAGGTGAAACTTAATAAAAGCTTGTAAAAAGATCAGATTTTTTATATTCTTACAAAGGCGTAGAAGGGCCAAAAACAAAATATATTTTTTAAACATTTGGAATTGCCACTTTGAATTGACAATTGTCACTTCGAATGACAATTGTCACTTCGAAGTGACAATTGTCATACAAAATCATTTTGAATTGTCACTTTGAACTGACAATTGTCACTTCGAAGTGACAATTGTCACTTCGAAGTGACAATTGTCATATACAAATAAATTGTCATTTAATGACAATTGTCACTTCAAAGTGACAATTGTCATTCGAAGTGACAATTGTCAGTTCAAATAAATTTCATTAAAGTGACAATTGTCACTTCAAAGTGACAATTGTCACTTCAAAGTGACAATTGTCAGTTCAAAGTGGCAATTCCAAATGTTTAGAAGAAATATTTTGTTGTTGGCTCTTCTACGCCTTCGTACTTTTATATATCTCATATTGAAAAAAACATTGTTCTCATATCGAAAATGAAATATTTCTGTATTTTAGGTATATCTTTGTGCCTGAACGAGTACGCAGATCACGTCAAACTTGGGGTTATGTGCGATGCTCAGCTAGTACCCCATCACGTCTGTTTGGTTAGAAGTTTTCCGAAGTTTATCAAGGATTTGGGAGAGGCCGCTACAGTTTGATAAATTAATTTTATATTACATTGTGTTTGCAATAAAATGTTTATTTCATTTGAGGAAAGTTTCAACTTTCTTCTCCTTATTTGAAAATGAAAATATAAATAATTGAATAAATGATAAATTCTGTTTCGGATATAAACGATTCTTTTATCGCGTTAGGTTCTCATTCATGTATTCACAATTCATTCTATTAATATATTATTTCGGAATAAAGTTTCTTGACCTGGACTTCAGGATTGTGTCAAAATCAATGTCAAACCACCGAATAGAAAAAATACGAATAATAATGAAGTCCTTATTATATATATATATCTTTGTTATGTATATACAGTGTGACCCATTTAAAATGGAACCACCCCTGTAGAATACGCATTTTTCAGTCATTCTCAAAAAATTTTTTTTTCGAATATTAAGCAACCAAAACTGTATCTTGACACAAATTTTCATAATTTTAGTTTCATTTCCAAGGCACTCTTTGGTTTTTTTTCGTTGTCAAAAACGGCAAAAGTTTATTAGGCAATTTTTGTTTTGAAATTTGACTACATCACTGGATTTGTAGTCGTTATAAATGGAAACCATGAAAATTTCATAAAAAAATATTGGTTAACAACGAAGTTACAACAACTTTAATTTTGGAAACAAAGTATTTGATATTAATTTTTATTTGGATTATAGACATATTTGAAATCTGGCAACACTGCCGATACAAAGTAGAACACTAGTGAATTTGTACAGCGAAAATCCGAAGTCAATAGCTCATTCCGTTCTACAGTCATAACTCCTGAAAGTATGGTAATGTGAGCGATTTGTGGTGGAAGCGATTTTGTAATAAAAATCTGACAACGCCACTGGATTTGTGAATTATATTCCCTTAAAATCATTTATTTAAGTTTAGGTTATAAGGGTATTCGAAAATAACAGAAAATTAAAAATTCATTTTTAAGTTATGCAGTCTTCCATAGCCGATAAAAACGAAATGAACCGAATCGAATTTTAAAGTATCAAAATTATTTATTCAATAATGAAACAGAAAGCAGGACAAAAAATGTTCTTTTTAAATTCTGCAAAACTCAACTAAAACAAGCTTTTAGAGAAGGTATCAATAATTTGAGGAAAGCTGAACTAATACATTAGGCATAGGTATTGTACTAAATCAATAGTAGGCTGTGATTTAGTACACCTCAAATCGCTCACATTACCATACTTTCAGGAGTTATAACTGTAGAACGGAATGAGCTATTGACTTCGGATTTTCGCTGTACAAATTCACTAGTGTTCTACTTTGTATCGGCATGTTGCCAGATTTTAAATATGTCTATAATCTAAATAAAAATTATAATCAAATACTTTGTTCCCAAAATTAAAGTAGTTGTAACTTCGTTGTTAACCAATATTTTTTTATGTAAATTTTGATGGTTTTCATCTATAACGACTACGAATCCAGTGGTGTAGTCAAATTTGAAAACAAAAATTGCCTAATAAACTTTTCCCGTTTTTGACAAAGAAAAAAAACTATATAGTGCCTTGGAAATGAAACTAAAGTTATGAAAATTTATGTCAAGATACAGTTTTTGATGCTTAATATTAAAAAAATTATTGAGATTGACTGAAAAATGCGGATTCTACAGGGGTGGTTCCATTTTGAATGAGTCACACTATATATATATATATATATATATATATATTCTTCAATTTCTCGGAATAACGGTCTGATTCAGTTCATTCATATTATTTCTTTTAACGACGTTTCGACATGGTATTTGTCATCATCAGGTTAAAACACTAAAATGAAAAATATGGAGATTGAGACATATTCAACTTAACACAATATTGAAATGTATGCACTAAAATAATTCTTTAAAAACATATGGTTCGAAATATACCACGTTATTTAACACAATTTAAAAATATCTGTAATATATATATGAGTATTCACTTGTGTTGTGTTTTTCCACTGTTTTATTAATTTTATTCGATAGTTTGTCTATGTATGGTAAAGGTATGTATGTTGTTGTTTTCTTTTCTTTATTATCAGTTTTATTGTAGATCGCATGTATTCGTTTTTTTATTGTTTTTTCTGCAAATTGGGTAATTATTTTCTTTTAAAACATTCTTGACTATTTCTCTTTACTTCTCCTAATTTTGGGTGAGCAAGCTTTATAGCTCTTCAGTTAAATTTCATGAATTTTTTTTTAATAAGGGTTTTTTTAAATTTTTTTTTATTTTAATAATAGTTTTATTTTTTCCATTATTGTGTATTATTGTTGTGTCGAGAAAGTTTATTTGTTTCTCTATTTCTTTTTCTATTGTACATTTCAATCTAGGAAATAATTACCCCAGCCACTTTGCAGAAAAAAACAATAAGAAAACGAATACATGCGATCTACAATACAAATGATAATAAAGAAAAGAAAACAACAACATACATACCTTTACCAACTATCGAATAAAATTAATAAAACAATGGAAAAACACAACATATCACAGCGACTGCAAAATACGAACAAAACCATTTATTCAAAATTAAAACCAGAAATACCAAAAAACAAACAAACTCATACAGTATATAGAATACCGTGTAAAGACTGTCAAAATACCTATATAGGTCAAACCAAACAATATTTGCAGAAACGAGTACAAGCCCACAAGTACTCGAAAACCGACATTAAAGCCTTATGCAAACACGAAAAAGAAAATCAACATAAGTTTGACACTAACAACGTTGAAATTTGGACAAAAGAAAGGAATCCAAGAGTAAGAACATTCGTTGAAATGATACATATTAAAAAGACCCCAATAGCATTAACAATAGAAATGATATGAAAAATTTAAGCCAGATTTATAACAACCTATTTTAACTTTGTTTATAGTAATAATAATGAAAACTGATCTTCACATGCTGCCAAAAAAATACAGTCCGGCTCATAAACTAGAACTCAATATAAACAATCCGGTGTACTTATGAAGAGGGTAAAAATGCATGAAAGATAAACAAACCATTCCCGATAACTCCGACTTAGAAGTCACAAACCTACAATAAAATTCGTACAATGCGAACGCAGAAATTCAAATAAAATAATTTGTAAGTGAATACTCATATATATTACAGATATTTTTATATTGTGTTAAATAACGTATTATATTTGGAACCATATGTTTCTAAAGAATTATTTTAGTGCATACTTTTAATATTGTGTTAAGTTAAATATGTCTCAAACTCCTAATTTTCAATTTTAGTGTTTCAACCTGATGATGACAAATACCATGTCGAAACGTCGTTAAAAGAAATTATATGAATTGACTGAATTAGACCGTTATTCCGAGAAAATGAAGAAAATATATATGTGGTCGAAAAACTAAAGAGAAAATATATATATATATATATATATAAATATATATAAATATATATATATATATATAGTGCGAGGGTAGTCGTTGCTGACCAGTTAGGTGTAACAATTGAGTATTGGGGTGTGCAGCAAAAGAAAAAGTGTACTCTTTAAAGTTTGTCCAAGCTTTCGGAATGTTTCATTTCCATCTTCAGGGATAAGCTTTATTGAGAGTAGTTTCTATGTTGTTTATGAATGTTCTTCATGTAAAGTACGGTGAAATCTAAGTTCTGAATTTGAAGTTGGAGACACATTCTTTCAAATCGTCAATTAATTATACACATTCAAATTTATTGAAACATTACTAATTAAAAATAATAAAGTCTGGAACATGTGTGCCTTGAAAAAGTGAAATACAACTTTTGAAAGTGAAGTCGGGTTATATATGTCTTGCCTTGTCATATTGGCAGCGCGTAGTTAGCACCGAATATCAACCAATACATGTCACGCCTCCATTTTCGCGCATGCGCATCAATTCAACGTGGCCGATTAGAAAGAGTCCGAGCGATCGTCATGCTTCTTTTGTTTTGGCTTCACATTTGCTGTCATTATTATAAATATTGGTACTTATTAGATACAGATCTGGAATAAAATTATGGGAATATCATTCCAGTAGCCAGTATAAAATATAACAGATATTATACGCGATGGATAATCAACACTTTGTATGTTTGGAAATACTTTCGTGAATATACCTTCGCCTACTGCAATACATTCGAACGAAATTGATCTCTTATGTGACGATAAAGCTATCTCATGCTACAGCGCTCATCAGGAAGAGCAAAAGAGAAAATTTCTTTCTAGTAATAATGTTTTCCGCTTTTCTCAATAAACCAAATATATTGTATTATTCGAAAAAAAACTTTTTTTTCGAAATTGTGTCCTTTGCCTAAAAAAACGAACTTTATTTAAAATACATTGGTATCCACGATGACTTCACCACAAACGATAATAATAAACTTATGTTGAATTAATCTGAATTTAGAACCAACCACTCCTATGAATCAGCATTAACAATCACAAATTGGAAACAAGCCATTGAAAGGAGAATATTTGTATCAGTATTTTTACTGAAAAAACTTGAGAGTTATATAATTATTGGAACAGTACTGATGTGGCTTGAAAACTACTTCTCTGATAGAAACCAATAACAATACCTATCTTTTTTATTTGGTTTCTTACGTTTTCTGAATCACTGAAAAATAATGTTGGTGTTCCTCGAGGCAGTGTTCTGGGCCCACTACTTTTCTTATTATATATCAATGACACCAATTTTCATCATGATTCTAACTTCATTAGCCTATTTGCGGATGATACACTTCTTTCGGTATCAAACAATAATCTAAGTCTGGCTATCGAAAGATTGAATAATTCATTTTCAATGGTTAGTGAGTACTTAAATAACAATAGGTTTAAGCTCAATACTACCTAAACCAAAACAATGATTTTGACTACGTCTTTCACGGTGAGCGACTGTGGCAACATTGTGACAGGCATGAATACCAGGTGTTGGTTGGTTATCCCAGGCCCCATGTGCTTGACATTGCTTTGCCCAGGAACATCACCTGAAACTGGGATATTCGCGCTGTCACCGAGTTGGGCTCTGATCACAACCCGGTGATTCTAACCCTGATCCACCGCCCCAAGCAGATCGTATGTGTACCAAGGTGGATTAGGAGAAGTTCCGGTCGCTTCTGGAGACAGGTTACTGTGCTCCTGAGAGAATGGATTCTTCACTTGAGTTAGACAAGGCAATTGTGCAACACCCCTTATTTTTGAACCCCAAATTTGAAATTATCTGATTCAAATTTAAGAAGGTGAAATTACTTTGCCGATAGGCTGCTCAGATGGATACGGTTAGGCCGTGAGTAAGGTTCAATTAATGACTTTCTCTAGTTTATCAAATTGGGCCACTAAAAAAATTATACATTAATTAACTTGACTAGTTCAAGAGTTGGGCGCCAGGCTTGCTAAAGACAAAAGCCAAAGATAAACAAAATTAAATAAATGTCACCTAGCTTGTATGGGAAGGCAAATAAATATGCAGGAAATCAACTTAACAAATTTATTCCAGACTGAATTCTAAGAGTGACTGGTTATTCCAATAAGCTTCAACAAGTGAGTGGAATTTATAACAACTTTAACAATATTACTTGAAGTGGAAAAAATGCAATGAACAAAATTGAAAAGTTACATGTACATGGCAATTTTCTGACCCAGAAAAAAACTTGAACATTTACAAATGAGTCAGATTCCTCCAGACGGTGGTGCACGTTACGAACTCACCATCAAAAATGGTCTTAAGGATTCCTCCCGAAGGGAATTGGCTCCTAGATATCAGGATGAATGTCCTCGTAGGTTTAAAAACCTAATCAGCGAACGTAATCGTGCCAGAAGTGCCTATCAAAGGAGCCTGTCCCCTGCGGACAGAATTCGCGCAAATGAGTTGAAATAACATAACCGATTTTAGGAATGAAAGATTTGGCACAACAATGCGGTAGCGGTAGCGGTAGCGATACCGCAGCGTTACTAAGTTTTACTGCGGTATATGAGCATGCTCACATCTGCGCCGGCCTCTGACATCGTTTTATTTTGACAACGCTGCGTGAGTGGTTCCTACCGCAAATCGCCACATTGTTTTGTATTGTGTTTGCGTTTGCATTTATATTGCATTGATGAGATGTAGAAATGTCTTTGACAGAGAAGCTAATGGAACATGTGAAACAGTATCCAATTTTGTTTGATTTAGGACATGAGGATTATAAAAATGTCTATATGTCATATGTGAAAATCAATACTGAATAGGTACTTTGGTACCTATTTGATCTGTTACTGGATTGAAAAATGAATAAATGCATAAATAAATGAAGTGGTGCTGAATTTTCTTTTAGTAAGCCCTTCTCAATGCTTACCGTAATGCCACCGCCAATCGTTCTTCGCAAGAAATAATTCGTATCCTCTTTTTCTATTATATCACGTTTAATCACGCTCAAAATTTCGTCAAAACAGTTAGGTGTCATTCGAAAATATATGTAGAAACGTTCGCGATTTCGGCGTTGTTCCGACATCAAAGTATGATATTTTCCATATTTTTTCTTTATTAACACCATTTTCTTTTTTTTCCTTGAAGAAGAAACTAAATAAGGACACAAGCTACATACTTTCCTCATTCGCCTCTCATCCTCACCCAAAGCATGGCAACATAGCAACATTTTTTTTTCTTCAGATAACATTTTCAAGAAAAACTGGTACGTGACACTATTTATCGCACCCCTAGCGAACTATTCGTATCGCTTTGGTGTGAACATGAAGAAAAAAAAACGTTTCCGCAATAAATGCGATTTTAACGCCGAAGATACCGCTACCGCCATATCGCGCCGGTGTGGGATATTCTTAATAGGAGAAGTAAACTTTCTCATAGAAATAAAGTGAAGATTTATAAAATGATGTTCAGGCCTGTCATTTTGTATGCCTCAGCCACCTGGGGCCAAACCTGCAGGACTAGCATTCGCGTCCTGGAACGGGCGCAAATGAAAGTCCTGAGAATGATAACGAACGCTCCGTGGTATGTGCGGAACGATCGGATCCTCGAAGACTTGAACCTGCCTTCCATCGGGAGTATTATCAGAGACCGCAATCGAAAAGTATTCGATTGCGCAATAACCCATCCCTCTCGTGAGGGAAGCCGCTGATTATAACATAGATGACCCCTCGCGCTTTGAACGTCCCAGGCACTCCCTGGAGTGATGGGCTACCTATCAACCCATACCGGGTAGTGAAAGCTGCACCCTCTATAGAAATTATATTTTTTAAAATTCAGATTCAAATTTCTTTCTCGGCCATTTTTGTGAACTACCATCATGGCAAGCTGGGGACAGGTCTTCAGTCCTTGTCCAGTCAAAATTCGTAAATGGCTGACGTCCACTTATTTGAAGCCCAAAGAGAAGATTCTAAACTACGTCTGTTAGATATTCTAATATCAATATCAACAACTGTACGCTTACCGTCGACAATGAAAACATATAATTTGTAAATGAATTTAAGTATCTCGGTTTCATGATTGACAAAATTATGTCATTCGATTCTCAGTTTTCATAGATCTATAATAACATATATGAGAACCTATTTTTCTTCAGTATAATTTCACAACATTTCTCGAGGTTTTCTAAAGTCACCGTATTTAATAAAATTCGACTACTGTGCGAGTTTATTATATGCTTACTTTAAACTAAATACATGCATTACAAAGGCTTGAAAACAGGAGATTGAGGATAATACTGAGATGTAACAGATATACTATCATATCCATTATGCACTGCAATGGCTACCAGTTTATGACAGATTTTACCTAAATGCTATGATTTATATTTTCAAAATGACTCCCAACATGGTACCTACCTCAATAAGTTCCTCGAATTCCATGGTTATCATACGAGAAATAAACACAATTTTTACCTACCACAAGTCAAAATGGGTAATACATTGAAGTCCCACTTCTACAAGGGCTTGAAGGAATATAATGAATTACCTGTAATTATTAAGGATTCTAAAACGATTGTGGAGACTAAGAGGAATTTAATTAGGCATATTAGAAGATGAAGTGAAAGTTCCGGTGAAATATTATTAATTGACTTCTTGGTGACATTTGTAATTATCCAATATGCTATGATAAAACACATTTGTGACACTGTCGACGCTAGTGTATTCTATATATTTTTTAACTCAGATTGAATTGTACGCACTTATGTGTTTTGTTGTTTTAGTTTTATTTGTGTATTTGTCATACAATTTATACGTAGTTATGAATTAATTGATTTGTACCTACCAGCTGTTTGTGTATTAGCATTTCCTACTATTCAATAAATTTCATTCATTCACAAATATCACCTTCATCGAGTAATTCCTTGCATAAATCCCCTAATTGCTACATTAAAATCGTTATGTTTTAGCAGACTTTTTTTAATAAGGGTAAATGTTTGGCTTTCTACTTATCTGTTCTATATGGGAAATCATAATCACATTCTGCTGTATGGACTTGCTGAATATACCTATGTATAAATAATATTGATTGAAAGTTACTATTATGGAAGCCAAATGATAATTGACAGTTTTATAGGTACGTGATTATCCACAATCAGAAAATGAAAATATAGATCAAGAAAATATCCACTTGAATGGGTGGCAAACACAAGTTAATGCGTTGATGAAATTATTTTCATAAAAAAAAATACTAATTAATATTATGTTTTTGTATGAGAGATATCATTTGGTAAACGTAAAATGATTGCCTTATGTGTAAGCAATATTCGTCGTGCAAAACGTTTGAGATGTTTCCCTAAGAGCGATATTACTTTCCAACTTCAACACCCTGCATCGCGAAAACTAGTTATATGGACACTTTTGTTCAGGTCAAACTCTAGAACATACCAAAAATTCAGAAAAATTAACCGGTGACAATTTTTCCATAAGGTGGCTGCTCTATACATTCAAAAACCAATTTTGAAGTTGCGAATTTCAGACTGTAGAAATTTGATCAGCATTTTGGTCCACAGCTAATGTTAAAGACAATGTTTAGCCAATTTTATACTATAAGCAGATATTTTTCTACTGAAATCTAGAAAGCTATTGTTAGGAAAAACGAGTAGGTACAGTACGTGGCTGCCTATTGTTTGTGTACGAATCGACGGGAAACCCCAATGCAGGTAATGTAACCGACCGCCGACGTCACAGAAAGGTCAAGCTCATTCCAGAAGCGTTTACCAACTTTTCTAGCATTTTCACGTGATTCATAACTTCACAGGGTTATTCATTGTGAAATGCGCATACAGTAAGGGTAGATGGAGGACACCGAGGTGCTTCTAATAACCTATATTTTATGGGTTTATTGTTCTTTATAACCAAGATACAGGGTGATTTATTAATTTTCCCCATTTTTTCAATTAATCATAACTTATGAACCACCCTATACATTTTTGTAATATTTGGTTCGTATGTTCTTTGTCCACAGTGGTGTCGATTAACAAAATAAAAAAGTCTTATTCCAGGTCCGGCCTTAAAAAAATTAATAAGTAGGTTTCAGTCGAAACAACACCCTGTATATCAATATTTTAAAATTTTATTTACAAATTTGGATAGAAAAGGAAAAAATAAGTAAGACTAAATGTATTTGGTGTTTCCGCATACACCTTTTTTACTTATTAACTTGAGTCAAATCTAGATTTTTGATAATTAGGTGGCACAAAATTAAAAAAAAATCCCCAAATGGTACTTTTTCTGCATTAATCCATAAAATCGTCAACTATTTCTTATTCTCCTAATTTTTGGATCCCAACCTTATTGAAAAACGAGAGGACAAGTCCGTATTTGGGACAAACTATTATTAGAGAAAGAGAAATTTGTTACGAATCCAAGAGAACTCACCATCCGCCACCAGCTGTTTCATGGTTTCCCAATCATCAGGACGGCTTGTGGTCTCTCTCAAACTCGTATCAAATATCTCGTAGTGTTAATACCCACCGGCAAGTACAAAAATATGGAAAGCATCAAATTATAGGTAGTGACACCTATAATCTGTGCGGTGAAGCTTAGACCTGTTGTCGTGGAATTTTAAACTATTTTAAACTATTATTATCAATGACTTTCAAACACCCTGTATGCGAAAAAAATTATCATAACATTTGTTCATTGCGCTACATTAAAAAAATATATAAAAAAGAAGAAAAATGCCCATTCCGAAAAAAGCATAACTTTATTTTAAACAAAAATAACGTTGCAACAAATTGTATCAAGGTAAACAAAAAGAATGAGACACAAAAAAAATTTAAACAACATAACTTATAACAGTTGTTCAAAGTGGCCTCTATTTTGCTCAATACATTTCCGTGCTCTTGAAGTAAGATTTGTAATTGACTTTCTAATCATAGCTTGGTCATTTCTCAGTTCGTTGCATGCGTAGAAGATCCTCTCTAGTGTTTACTTCAGCTGAATAAACTTTTGATTTTAAATAACCCCAAACATGGTAATCGAGTGGATTGAAATCGGGCCCCCTTGCAGGCCAGTTGTGAGGTCCTCCTCTGCCTATCCAATGATTTGGGAAGTTGTCATTTAAAAACTCTCTCACTATTACCCTGAAATGAGGTAACGCCCCATCATGTTGAAAGTACATGCCTCCAACATCAACTCCTGCATCATCTAGCAATGTGGGTAAAATATTTTGCAGGAACTCCAAATACACTTCACCCGTTAGTAGATGTGGTGGGATATGGGGTCCAATTAATCGGTTGTTAATAACGCCCCACCAAACATCAACGGAGAACCTGATTTGTGAATGTGTTTGTTTTATGGCGAACGGATTTTGTTCGACCCAAACATGGGAATTCCTTGAATTATTAACACCCTCTCTGGTAAATTGAGCATAATTGCTAAATAAACACCTGTATATGATTATTTTGTAATACCCATCTACTGAAAGCCAATCGAGCAATTTCATCTTCTGCTTGTAGCCTCTGAACTTGCTGTAAATGGTACGGTTGTAGATAATTTTTTCTTAATCTTCGCCAAACAGTAGACTGAGGAACATTAGTGGCGTGACTGATTCTTATCGTACTAATGTTTGGATCATTTTGTACAAGGTTGAGAATATCTTGCTCCAAATCGATATATCGTCTTTCATAACTTTCATTTGATGCTACAGTTAAAAATTTACCGTGTTCTCTAAGGTAACTAAACACATTACATCACTAGGTAACCGCCGGCCAGGAAATCGCCGTGCATATTCTCTTTGGGCAGCTTTCCCATTACCATCACAAAATCCATAGACATACAACATGTCTGCATATTCATTATTATAAAATTTGTGTGGCATTTTGAGTAAGCAATAACTGTTATCAAAAAATAACGTAACAACGCAAGTACAAACTCTAAAGTCGTTAAAATTGTACTCTGACATCAGCCAACTTGACATTTACAACAATTTGGGATATCAAATCTGAGGTGTATTATTACTCAATTAAACAATACGTACAGACTGCTTGATTTTATTATTATTATAAAGAATGCATCAGAAGAGTCGAGAAATGCTCTAGCTAAAAAAATTATTACACGCGGATAAAGAAAATTCTATTTTTTGATTTTCTGTTATGTTTAATCTTTAAAATGTAGATTTTTTGCAACGTTATTTTTGTTTAAAATAAAGTTATGCTTTTTTCGGAATGGGCGTTTTTCATCTTTTTTTTTTCAAATGTAGCGCAATGAACAAATGTTATGATAATTTTTTTTCGCATACAGGGTGTTAGAAAGTTAGTCATTGATAATAATAATTTGTCCCAAATACGGACATGTCCTCTCATTTTTCAATAAGTTTGGGATCCAGAAATTAGGAGAATAATAAATAATTGATGATTTTATGGATTAAAGCTGGCAAAGTACTATTTGTGGAAAAAAATTTATTTTGTACCACCTTATTATCGAAACTTCTAGATTTGACTCATGTTAATAAGTAAAAAAGATGTATGCGGAAATACCTACATTTAGTCTTACTTCTTTTTTTCTGCTCTTTCCAAATTTGCAAATAAAATTTTAAGATACTGATATACAGGGTGTTGATTTCTACTCGAAACCTACTTATTAATTTTTTTAAGGCCGGACCTGGAATAAGACTTTTTTTATTATATTAATCGACACCACTGTGGACAAAGAACATACGAACCAAATATTACAAAAATGTATAGCGTGGTTCATAAGTTATGATTAATTGAAAAAATGGAGAAAATTAATAAATCACCCTGTATCTTGGTTATAAAGAACGATAAACCCATAAAATATAGATTATTTAGAAGCACCTTGGTGTCCTCCATCTACCCTCACTGTATGCGCATTTCTCAATGAATAACCCTGTATAGTAATCAATCACGTGAAAATGCTAGAAAAGTTGGTAGAGGCTTCTGGAATGAGCTTGACCTCTCTGTGACGTCGGCGGGCGGTTACACTACCTGCATTGGGGTTTCCCGTCGATTCGTACACAAACAATAGGCAGCAACATACTGTACCTACTCGTTTTTCCTAACAATAGTTTTCTAGATTTCAGTAGAAAAATATCTGCTTTACAGTATAAAATTGGCTAAACATTGTCATTAACATTAGCTGGACCAAAATGCTGATCAAATTTCTACAGTCTGAAATTAGCAACTTCAAAATTGGTTTTTGAATATATAGAGGACCAGGCAGCCGCCTTATGGAAAAATTGTCACCGGTTAATTTTTCTGAATTTTTGGTATGTTCTAGAGTTGGACCTGAACAAAAGTGTCCATATAACTAGTTTTCGCGATGCAGGGTGTTGAAGTTGGAAAGTAATATCGCTCTTAGGGAAACATCTTAAACGTTTTGCTCGACGAATATTGCTTACACATAAGGCAATAATTCTACTGTATGCGCATTTTCCAATGAATAACCCTGTATAACGCAGCGTCGAGAGCAAAAGATAGTATGGTGTTATACAGACACAGAATACTGAACTACACAGAAGCGAAAGTAAGTGGCGGTCCCTTTGATGTTCCATGGTCAAAAATGGGTGGTATACACTGAGAAAATGAAAACTTCAATTTACTCTACACTATACATTCAGAAAAAGAATGAGAACCGCGTAAGAAACACTATTATCACAAGAATCATTCTATTTTTCGATTATTCGAGATAGATTTACGAATTCTTGAATGTTTAATAGAAATAACACCAGATACTGGGCAACTGAAAATCCCAGGCTCATTAGAGAAGGGAATTTTTGGGAACGTTTTGGGTTCAACGTGTCGATGGGACTGATTGGATCTCGAATTATTGGGACAATAATATTCAACGGTATGTTGAATGGGTGACGCTATTTAACGAAACGAAGTAGCAGGTTTCATAGAGAATTCACCTCCTGATGTTTAAAAAACATGCATTTCCAGCATGATGGTGCATCTCCTCATAATTCTGTAGTAGTGACCAATCATCTTGATGAACAATTCCAAATCGATCCCCGGCGTCACTTTTTTCATATGATGTCACATGAAGAACCAGGATTACTCTTCTACACCTACCTCGAAGGAGGATTTGGAACTCATGCTCAGTTAAATGGGGTTGTGAAAGCAATATTAAGCCATGCATTTTGTACAGAGAACATAATGGAGAACATTTTGAAGAGTATTTGTAATAATCTTATTTTGATATAATTATTATTGTTCGTGGCAGTGGTGAGTAACAATTTCTTCTTTCGTTAGATATTAGTTTTGTTTAATCCCAAAATTAGAATATTCGGATAATTTATGCTTTCCCAAGACAATAAAATCTATCACTGTGTTGATAACAGGTTCTTCTTGGTTTCGCTCAAAGCAGCTTTCATTGAAAAACGTCAAATTTTGAGAACACTCATAATAAAACCTGCTTGTATCTTCGATTCCATTCGAAATTTTTCAAAATTTTCACACCGGTAATCTGATAATTAATAATTTTCAACATGATGAAGTGAAAAGAGCTCAAGAAATGGTAGTTGGAGGCCTTTCTATAGAGGTGTCATCCAGTTTTGAGGAATTTTTTTATAACTGTTGAGAACTGTGGGAGGTGCAATCTCATGGAAAGCTCAATTTCAAATTGGATTCCACCTCTTAATTTCCATGGCCAACCTCATTCGATTGAAAAATCCAAAATTTTTCAACCGATGTGTCATGAAGAAGTCTTTTCAAAAGGGTCCTAATATGTGAAATGCTTGATTTTTTCACAGTACGAAATACATTGTATAAAATTTTACTGTTCCAATAACTACCAATGATGAGCTGGGGCTCATTCCTTGACTGGGCAATTGCACAACTGCAGTGCGGTTTTCGCAAACAACATAATCTTAACCCTCCAGAAACGTGCAGTACGCTATATCTGCGGGATTGGGCCTCGAGTATCTTGCAAAGAACTTTTCAGAAAGCAGAACCTTCTCACCATTCCATCTCTTTTCATTCTCGAATCAGTATGTTTAGTATGGCACCATTTTTTTATCCACCCGCCAAACTAACAACCTAAGGCTACCCATTCCAGCTTCCAATTTGATAAAAAACTCAATGATGAATTTTTAATATTACATGGGGAGATTGAAAACAAAAAATTAAGAAATGAAAAATGGGAAGTTCTCAATAGACTTTTATTTTATGCAATATAACGTAATAGATTTGTTCCAAGAAACATGTCATCATAGGATTGTAAAACAAAAATGGAAGAAAGAAATAAAATACAAACAAAATGCAACAGTAAACTGAATATATATTCAAATATAAGGGATATTCATATAAAAATATGTCCCGTAGACCACGTTAAAATTAAGGGGAATATAGATCAAAGGATCAAAGGATACGAAAAAATTTCTATAATAAAAGTCTTACCGTTATCGAGATTTTTTTTTTATGAAAACCTCGAATTTTTGCCCCTCTCAGTAGTTTTTTCTGTGCTGTTTTTTACACTTTTCGAATTAATTTTTTCATAAAATATTGTTGAATGATTATTCTAACTTATACATTGAGAAAAATACTTCGAACATTTTAGAAAGGCGCTGTGAGAATACTTTTTTTCAGAAAAATTACTTTTCTGACAAAGTATTGACGGTTTTTATTTTAGATTACTAATATTAATGACATTAAAATCATTTACAATCATTATAGGACATGTTCAAAATAGCGACCTCCTTCGCGTATACAGGCCCTGCATCGACTGAGAAAATAACTTTTCACTGCCCTCAAACTTATCTCTGATATTTCTGCTGCAGCAACTCGGATGCGTTCCCTCAATTTGCCTTCATCGCCGACTTTGTACTTTATGCAACCCCAATAATAAAAATCCAGAGGATTTAGGTCTGGTGAACGAGGGGGCCACAAAATTTCACCTGCTCTTCCGAACCACCGGTGGGGATCAGTTTTATTTAAATTTGCGGTTACTTGGCGTCCGTAATGTGCTGGCCATCCATCGTTTTGAAACCACAGAGTACGCCGCAGCTTCAGAGGAACATCGTCCAATAGAATGGGCAGCTGGTCGGTTCAAAATCCCAAATAATTATTGGCGTTCAGTGATGGTGGCAGTTGAATCGGGCCCACAATTGCACCATTAAATATTCCACTCCATAAATTAACCTTAAATCGATTTTGTGATCTATCTTCTCTCTTCTTGTGTGGATTTATGATATGCCAGCTATGCAAATTTTGGAGATTCATGTACCCATCCTTTTTAGTAGTAGAGGACTAATTTCATTTTTGCTATAAACTTTTGACGATTTTTCACTTTACTGTTATGTATTTGAGCCGTTGTATTGATGCTTTGTAATTTTACATAAGTTTAAATTTGAAATTCTCGAAGTTTTTCCAAAAAAATTAAAATGTTTGGATGTGCTTCATAAAAAGACGCATTAAAATGTTTATGAAAAGATTCACAAGCATTAGTGGTTCGTGTGAGCTCAGC
Organism: Gonioctena quinquepunctata; assembly: GCA_018342105.1. Taxonomy (NCBI): domain Eukaryota; kingdom Metazoa; phylum Arthropoda; class Insecta; order Coleoptera; family Chrysomelidae; genus Gonioctena; species Gonioctena quinquepunctata. The sequence continues at coordinate 146,649 of JAFIRS010001886.1, read as the reverse complement.
TGAATTCTCAGCCCAAAGAAAGGGTGGAAAAAGAGACTCCTCTGTTATATAATTATCTGTTAAGTAATCGGAATACTTTTGAAACTTTTCGTTTATTGGTGCTATCGCAAGCAAATCAAAAACAAAGCATTCGCTAACGTCGTGAGGACTTAAAAATGTAAGACCAAAAGTCATTCGTAGCCATCTACCAACTTCAGAATTTTCATTTTTATATTCGGCTATAAGGCAGTATTCTTGAATTTTTCTAAATCACGATTGGGCAAGGTGAAACCGACAGCCAATAATTTGTGCTAAAGGAAAAATTTATTCGACTGCTTTGTGGATGCCCTTCTCAAAATCGATACAAAAAATTGAAATTTTTAATGTAACACCATTATGATTACAAATATTTATTATTGATTTAAATAAGTTTTTATACGTACGTTTATTAGGTAACAATGAAGAAATTAATGGAATGTAATGCCCATTACAATAACCGTGTGAAGTAAAAAATTGCGCACAATAATTAAACGTACCATCTAAATAAATTTGTGTGACTTTTTCCAAAATCTGAATATTTGACTTATACGAAAATATTACTATCTGTTCACTTCTGTTATTATACAATAAATATTGCTCACCTCTAGAGGTTTGTATGTTTGCCTCGTCAAGGAAGTCAAAAGCTTCCTCAATGTTTTTTGGTAAACTTGGCTGAATTTTTCTACGAGCGTTATAGATGTTTCTTCTGACTCAATATCATTTGTAGTAAATGTTGATGGCAGATTTTACTGTAATATTTTGCGAATGACCTTGGCAGGTTTTTTGGACAGGTCCTCCACAGCTTTTCGTTTGCAGGCAGAATTAACAATTTGGCGATTTAAGTCTTGCACAACTGCATCATGAGAATGTTCTTGTATGTGTTTTGTAATGGTTAAACTTTCAACACATTCGCCAAAAGTAAGAACAAATGATTCTGTTTGTACAAGTCCATCGCTTCTCACTACTTTTCAGGATCTTTTTAATACCGTATTTAAAGTTATTAAAAATTAATAACTGTTTTCCTCGTCCACTCAAAATTATTTCTGGATTCATGGCGAGAATTTAAGACAACTTTAAAGAAAATTGAATGTCACTGAGCCAGCACGATTCAAAAACACAACTGACTCACAGAAGCAATACAACTCTAAATAAAAGTAATACTCATAGAACAAGCAAAAAATAGACCATTAATTTTTGGTTTTCCCAAATTTCACTCACACAAACAAGGGATTACAAGATCCGTCGCTCCAAATGATCTTTTATTATATATATATATATATATATATATATATATATATATATAATCAAAAGTTCACTGAATAACCACACTTGTTAATGATGACAGCGACAGCATTGACAACTACCCGTCACCCCGTTAGGGAGGTGCCATTTACGACATAGGTTGCGCATGCGCATGAAAAAAGGACCCCCGTAAATATGCTTTCTTTCACTTCCGTGCAGTTTAGTATTCTGTGGTACAGATTGATTCATCGGGAAAAAAATGTAAACTGTGTCGTGCATGATATTTTAAATGTTGATAAATGATTCATCATCCCAAGTATTGAATATAGTTGGATTTGACGGGTATTAGGACCAGAGAGTAAAACTAATTTTTTTATCGGTGACGTTTCGGAATTAATTTATTCCTTTTTCAAGGCTGAAATGACAATATTCAAGTATACATTGGAACAAAGAACATATCTATGACCCACATTCAAAACTAAGTTTTTCCTGCTCATGGATTCAACTGAAAAACTGTTGAGTACTCGATACTTAGTATCAATGATTTGCGCAGTACATATTTTTCGTTAGTTCAGTCTCTCTTAATGTATGGAAATCTAGGATGGGGTGGGGTCTATAGTACAACTGTACAACCGCTTATGGTACTACAGAAACGATTTCTCAAAATTATCTATAATTTAAATTTTCGTTTCCCATCGGCACAAATATTCCAATATTGTGAACTGATGAGTTTGTGATATCTTTACTTTAAACAATAATTAATATTTATATTTCACAACAGAAATAAGTTCAAAAATCATCAACATGGACATGAAACCCGACTTAAAGCGAGTAGCCTAGAGAATTATCGAAAATGAACAAAGCTATTGGACAAAGATCAATTACATATATTGGACCCAAATTATTCAATCTTGCTACAGATCATATAAAAACGGAATATGTGTTTAAGTTATTCAAGATTTCAGTGATCAAATGGCTCAAAAATAAAAATATAAATTACTATGAACAAATTTTACTGAATTAATCTCTCAATTTTCACATTATTTTTACATCCCCACCTAGAATATTAAATACTTTTAATTTAACACGAATTAGTATTTTGTATTTTATATTATAACATTCAATATTTTTATACTTTTACACATTCAAATTTTTATGTTTTACATTTTTGCATTATCTACACGTTTAGAGATTTTATACATTTAGATTTTATATTTAATATGTCTGTTTTGTAGTATACTAAGAATATTATTCACTACTATTGATATTGTTAATATTATTTAGAAATATAAGCATTATAATGTTTGCCCGAATATCTCAAAATACATTATATCTTGACCATCTTCAAAGGAAATAATTTCGATATTGTTGTTTCACAGACAAGTTTTCCAAAAACTTAAGTGAATCATCAATACCTATGTTTCCGCTGATGAAAATTCAATAATAAGACTCGGTTTGACAAACCTTTCCTTCTACCTATATTAATCACCTATTTTTTTTTCTATTGTATGCTTTTATAAATTCATGTAATTTGGTGATTAATAAAATACTACTACTACACTATACAAACTCTGGTCGATAAAAACACATTGGCACAAATTACACATTAAAAACTTTAAAATTGTATATAAACAAATACAGACACTTTAAAATGGACAATATGCAACTGATCATCCAACCTGAAATATTCCAGCGCAGGAAAAACCTTTCAATCTATACATTTCAGCTATAAAAAAGGAATGAATTAATTCAGGAACGTCAGCGATAAAAAAATAGTTTTACTCCCTGGTCCTAATTCCCGTTAAATCCAACTATATGATATTTTATGTTATTGATTTATTTAGTTGTCAGAGTACATTAATTATGATGTGTTTTTTTGAAGTGTAAATAAACGGATGATAATTGGTATTTTAATAGTCACGGGCCCCAAATTCGTAACACTCCAAAAGAGGCGTTGACCTCAAGCGCGTGGGCGGTCGGCCGTAACTTTCGGAGAGCAAATATTTCCCTACCCACCCTCATCATCCGACACTGATACGGTAGTGTAGTAACACTGCAATGTTGCCAATGTGCGGGTAAGTGCCCGAATTTTCGGTATTTTCTTACTTTTCTCATATTCTTGCGGGTAACATCTGATATTTTCATGTTACCTATTTGTAGATACAATTCAAACACTTCAAATCTCAAATAATCAGTGTATTGTCAATTACGCGCTGCATTTAAAACTGTATAATGATTACGAAGAGGATTACGATGTGGACGGTTCATTTTCTTTAGGTCTGTGGAGTGTCGTTTTTGCTGTTTTAGGTTTGGGCGCATACCTTTACTTTTAGCTTCTGAATTGTTAAATATATTAAAGTAACTTTAATTGGAAACAGTCAAGCGTAGAGTACCCCAATGATCCATTTTGGCATCTATTCTATTTCTACTGTGTACTTAATGACTTACCTCAAATGCTGTCAAGCCTTGAATATGTTTGCCGACGATAACACAATGATATTTTGTGAAGAAACTGAAGAATATTTAACATATAATTTGGAAATTTAAAAGATGGAATAAAGAAAACAATTTAACTTTAAAAAAAAGAGCCAACATTGAGAGTGATATATAACAATAATATTTTATTGAGTACAAAGTATAACAATGTTTCGCTTATGTGAGAATCCCTGCTATTGCACAGAATAAAGGAGGTTTCCCACATAAGTTTCCTTGTCTGTGGGTTTTCATTCTCTCATGCACAATACTAGCCACATCACTTGAAAACAGTAAAAATAAAATATGAGGCCTTAAAAAGTTAAAGAGCAAATCATAATAAACAAATAGCATATTAAAGTATAAGTGGATAAAAAGGGCTTTAAAACACGCGCGATTTTTCGAGCACGACGGCGCAGCCGGAGTGCTCGAAATAGAGCAAGTGTTTTTAAGACCAGTTATCGAGGAATACTTTACGCTATTTTTTTTTATTGGTGCACTTTAAAATCATATATACTGGTATTATTACTACAAAAAATAGAAATAAGAACTAATAATGCAAAATGGTCGAATTCGTGATATGACATCAGTATACCTTTCGTTGTCATGGAAATGAGAAAAACAGATATTCATTTGCAATTTGTTATCAAAGATCAATATTTGTTGTCACCAGAGCTCAAGAATAAATTATTCTAATATCGATTTTTTGAATAGTGACGCAGAATCGTGGTTAATACCGCGAAAATCCAGTGATATATATAAAAAAGAATATGAAAAGTTCATCAAATGGATGGAGGAGCAAGAGGTATCACATATAAATGAACGAGTTATTAGTAATATTTTATTTGACGTTACAAGGTACTCCTGTCAGATCAATAATAAAAAAATTGTCATTTAGACTTCACGTTTCTCGATTTGTTGATGTTGCCATGGTAACTTAAAAAAACGTGCGTTTTTTAAAGTTCGATTTAAACACGCTGAGGCGTGCTTTAAATGGGTAAAATGGGGCACCAATAAAAACAAATATAATCCTGTGCAGATTATATAAACATATGAAAATTAAAAATCGAACATTATTTCAAATTAAAATGGAGAAATGCGTTTTTTATAAATTATCAATTGTAATTTTTGAGGTCTATGAATGGATTTGATTCCTATCAATAAAAATATCCCAATACTGACCAATTTTTGCATTCTGCGCACCTTCAACTGACATTGTTGTCTTGTTTTGTTATTTAAGAGGTTTTTGTATTTTCTAGAACATTGTTGGTAATTCTTCATAGAAAAGTTGTTTTGTACCAATTTCTTTATTTTCACTATACAAAGATCTGATAAATAGCGTTTAGGTTTATTGAAAATAATTTTCCTTAACCATTTTTGGATTACTTCGATTTTAGTGAGACATTCCTCCTCAGGCAACAATATTACCGAATGTAAGATGTGATATAGGTTCAAGAAAATAAGTTTTGTACATTTCAATTTTCTGTTTCCAAAATTGAAATTATAAAGTTCAAAAGTTTTTAGTTGATGAAGTTCATATGAGTTCCTCATTTGAAATGGGCGTCAAACATAACATCAAGATATTCAATTGTTTTGGTGCCTTTAATTTTTTGGTAACTTTTTATTGACATTTCCTTTCAGTGTAAAATAAAAAAAGGAAATTTAGAAAATAAAAAACCCGACTGCGTAAAAACTGAACTTTAGCAAAGATGGAAACAAGACGACCAGAAAATATTCTCCGAAAATTATGTTTCAAGAGGTTAACTATTAAACTCAATACTGTAAACAATCTCACGCAGTCGGAGGCAATAATATATCTTCATTGTTGAATTAAAGAAGATGCCTTCAACCGCGTGAGATTGTTTACAGTATTAAGTTTCCCACACAGCACATGTACGTACAATGGATGAACAATGGACGTTGAATATGGAAGTTCTAGACATCCATTGTATGTCCAATTTGCGTAAAATGGATGTCCAGATCATATCCAAATAACAACCACTGTGGTCGTCCAATGTACATCCATTGTATATCCAAAATGAATCCCGAGGATACAGATTATACAAGGTGTCTTGCAAATAATAATAATGGGCAATACTTTGGAAGCATATTGTGAAGGTAAAACTAACACAAGTTCTCAAACATACATTGTTCTTGTAGTGTGCCCCTTTTAGACATTATTTCTACTTGTATAGAGAATCACAAAGACTCCTCGATGAAGTTATCACAAAAATCTCGGCGATACAATATTCAAAAGGGAATAAGTACCAAGTGTTATTTTTTTACCTATACCATATGCAAAAGTATTGCCCAATATTTCAACACTCTAAATTACATTTCATATCAGAAAGTTGACATTTGATTGTTAGAACCCAAAATTCCTTAGTGTTCTGGATCTTAATTAAAATGTTTACGAGCATGGTGTATCAGGATAAATATTCTTTGATAAGTAATTTTTCGTAAAATCAATAATTTTGGAAATATACATTTTTCAATTACAATTTATATTCCAAAAACTAACACATTCACAAAAAAATTGTAACAGAAGTTGTTTATCTTGAACCTATCAAACTTATGAACAATTTTCTCTATACAATTCCATAAATAGTTTTTAATGAAATTTGTCTTCTCACATATTTCAAAGGTTGAAATCCAACTAAAAATTGATACAACCAAAATTGAGCTACTAGAACTCTCTAGTTTCATTCTTTTATATCTTGCACATATCAAAATTGACGACACTTTCAAAAACTAACTGTTTACACATCATCCACCAAAGGAATTGATTAAATAACAACATAAATGTAGGTAGATACTCTGAAAAAATGTATAATAAAACAGAAAAATAACAACACTGGTCAAAAGTATAAATAAATAAAAATATTCTGAGAACGATTCATTTCCTTTAATTTGCTCTTCTTAACCATTTCATATTTGCCTCCTCTATTTCTTTTTTGTTCGTTTTTTCATCTGCCTGTTCTGCAGCACCTGTATGTATATATTCAATAATAATCAACAATATATCTTTTGTTCCACCCACTGATCAGGAAGCCGGCCATTTTCAAATCCTTGAATGATTGTTTCATTTTCGATGTGGTAACTATATTGAGATGCGAGATGTTTGCTTATAAGTCGGAATGAACACCTTTTCATTAACTAATATGTGTTTCCTCCTCTTGTTTTTGACATCTAATTTGACTGAAAAATGAATAATCAACATGAAGGAATAAAACTTGGCTTCAAAGAGTACGTACAGGAAAGATTTGCCAAGTTTGAGTTTGTTATATATGATCATTACTCAAGACTACTTGGAAAATTATACACCTTCATTTATTTCACTATTGACAGGAGAACTTGAGAGGGATTCAATCCTGTTTTTATTGTAGACTTGAATGGAGGTAATTTGCCATTTGCTTCAGTATTGACAGGAGACATATGAGAGGGACTCAATCCTTTTTTCATTGTAGGCTTAAATGGGGGACGTAGAGGTAATTTTCATTTGCTTCATCGGCCTCACTTTCTTCTGAAGAAAATACACCCTTCTTCTTTCAATATTTTCTAGACTAAGGATCATCATCATCATTCAGATCACTGCTGTATTCAGCCACTTTTGTTTTATTTCTTGCTTCCAAGATATCTGTAAATAGGTTGCATTTCTGTTGAAACCTGCAGCACACTCATGTTCATCTGAATTAGATTCACCACCATGCATCAGTCGCACTATCTTATAATATTTATTCGACAGTTTTCTAGAACCCATATTAATCAGTAATGAAAAGTATACTTATTTATTACCATCGATGAACGGAACGAAACGGAGTCATAAAAGGAGAGCAAAAACAATTAATTTGTTCATATATCATTTATTATAAAAGAAATTAATGATTGTATTTGAATGGGACGTATAATGGATGTCAATTGTTGAATGTACAATGAATATCCAGAAATGTACATGAACTGGCCCAATAAAATATCACGGTTGAAATTTTTGATTGAAGATACTTACGAATTTCAGTTTTATTTGAAATAAAAATAAGATTCATAGGGATCAAACTGAAATTCATATACATATTTTTGGACATTGAATGAATGTACAATGGACGAACGTTTTTAACATCCAATGGACGGCCATGTTCACACGTACAATGAACATCCATTCAATGTCCATATGAATGTGCATATTTTGGGAAAAAGCATGGTATTTATTCATCAAATATTGAAAATAGTCAATTAAATTCAAAGAAACTAATTCAAAGAAATATCTAAAAAATAATTCAAAATGAAATCAATAGAATATCAGAATCAAAAATATTTTTAATCTGTATCATAATTTGTAATGTATATAGAAATTAAATATTATTATTATCCGATGGTGTTATGTCACCATTGAACGATAAACTAATTACTTAAGTTTCCTCTCAATACGGTTTACGGGAATTTTCCACTACAAAATTTTAAGTTTGTAAAATGCAGGTATTATGAGATCAGACGCGAGTAAAATCAGGTAACTCGAGATAAAGCTGCCGATTAGCTATTGGCAACACTGCGTCCCATTTCATAGCAGAAAGTTCGGCATTGGGCTATGGTTTTAGTTTTAGTTGTTTTCAGCCACGAGTAGATCGAACGGCCGGCCGGCGTCTCGCATGAAAAAATCATAATAAATAGACGTAACTTTTTTATTACAAACCAGTGGCAGCTTATGTGCAATCCATAAAGTAAGTTTTACTTCTTTTTTAACTTATAACTTCTACAAACCAGACACACTTATGTTTAATCGATCTTCTTTTGAGTTAACTTTTCCCTCACATGTATTGATTAGGTTCTCGGAGAGACGTACGGAATATTGTGCTAGTTTTTGTGTATGTTTCTATTAGATTTTTATTGGTACGCGTCTTTAAAATTCCTTTGAAATACTTTGTAGGTAATAAACACAACAATAAAAGAATGGCTAGCGCGGAAGAGGTAGTTTCACAAACTATTAATCTTATCTGACAGGTATATGACTTGTTCATTTGTCACAAATTAGATGTTTTCTTTTATATTATATTTAGATAGAGAAAGACTGAAGAGTTATCACTGTGAAAGGGAGATGAACTGTTTGCCAAAAAGTGTCTAATGAAAATGAACGAACAAACCTCATATAAAAGGAGAATACAGGGAAAACAAAAATTATTAATTTATTGAGAAATATCAACGCTAATTTACATCGAGAAAAACTCTTCCAATTAAAATTGTGGACCTCAGAAAGCTCTGCCAAACGATTTTATTTTGCCAATATTGGTACCTATAAAAATTATAGATTTTTTTAAAATTTTTCAACACCAACCATTTTCGGGTTCTGGGGACCATAATAGGCGAAAATAGGTACCTATACCGATGTTTTTTTAGGTAGATTTCAACTCTATTCTTGGCATACATTTATCTGACGTACAAAAGTATATTTTTTTGTCATTTGTCACTGCCCAACTAATAACTGATTTGTGGAGCAAAAAATTTTATTCGTTTTATTTGACGTTTCGTTTTTATTTGACGTTTTTGAAAAAAATGTATCTCTGGAGATACTCTGCCGGCTACAGGGTTGATGTTATACGAATCCTGTAAGCTACATTGCCTGACAAGCAGAAAATCAGCCATGTACGTCATGAGACACCCTGCAATGTATAAAAAAATACAAAATTGGGATTTTTCACTTTTTATTAATTAAAAAAACATACAGTTTCTACACAAAGTAATATCTTGATATTTGGTTCGTCAATATAGTTATAAATTAAAAAGTGTTAAAACTGAAATTTTACCTAATTATTATGGAAATCATAAAAACAATTTCTTTCTTGCACTAGGCATAATCTAACTAAACATTTATTGCACTTGATACAAGTTTGTCCTTTTGGACAGTTCCTACATCTTCCTTTTTTCGTGAATATTGGAAAATGTCCAGTCGAATACTTTCGAATATCTTCACTTGGCAGTGGTTTCAGGGGCGTCCGAATCTTTCTTTTTTGGCACTGGGATTTCAGTTGCTGAAGGTCTACCTCTTTTCTTTCCCCTAAGTAAAATGCCTTCGGCAATCTTGTACCTGAATTGTTTTAAAGCCATCGTTTTTTCTTCTTCATCAACATGCGTTACATATCTGCGATATAAAAGCCAGGCATTGTTCATACAAATATCAAACACTTGAGAGAAAATAGACATGTATAGTTTTCCCAATATCAATTGTAGAAGCATAAAAAAGTCTTGGGGCGAAATCGTGTGAGCAGCAGTGGCGGAGATAACTAATTTTATTTAGATATTTTAAGATTTTAAAAATACTTCATAAATAATGAATAATGAAAAAAAATTAAAGACAAGCTTTTATTTATACAAATACATTAAGAAAGAAAAATAATTTCTTTCATTGTTTGATGTAGGTTATTCTGTGAGTAACAGATTCAAAAGCTTGCCGCGGATACAAAATAGGTAATCTTGCGCGGCAAGATTTTGAATCTGTTACTCACAGAATAACCTAGATCAAATAATATAAGAAAATATGTTTTCCTTTTTAGTGCATTTGAATAAATAAAAGCTTGTCTTTAAATCTTTTTTTATAATTTTTGTCATTATATAAGGTCGTTAAGTTAGTACAAGTAAATATTAAATAAGAAAACGCAGAGAAAAATATTACCTACTACAAGGGCATTCGGTTTAAACAGGGTACCAGTCGTGAACTGAGCCCTTTTTGTACCCCATTCGATTTTTTTTCTGGAAAACGAAATTTCAAAGCAAAAACCATAAACGAAAATAAATTATTTGCAATGAAAGAAAATATTCTATATACTTATAAAAAACAGAAACAAATACAATTCTAAACCTTTTAATTTCAAAGATTGTTTATAGGTAATCATCACGACCGTCAGACTCGTCTGAACTAGAACCATTATTTGGATGTATTATTATGGGTTGGACAGAGGGTAAAACCACATACTCGTCTTCCTTTTTAATAACATGTTCAACACATTTTTCCAAATCTGTTGGTGGTCTCCTGTCATAACTTTTATTACGTTTTCTACAACTTCTTTACTCAGTTTGGGAGTTTGATTACATTTTCGTAATTCTGATTTTACGTTTGCCCATATCAACTCTATAGGGTTAAATATGCAATAGTATGGAGGTAGTCTTAGAAGGGTGTGGCCTCGTTCTTTGCACAGCTCGTCAATATAATATATATTTTCTAACTTTACACCTTTTAAAACAGTGAGCAAATCTTTTTTTGTTGGGCCTTCCCCACGATTGGTCGCAGGAAGAGGTATATTGTTTTCAGGCATAAATGCAATTATTTCAGCTTTTCTACTGCTACTATTTGGTATCTTACGGAGTTGCCGCGAGTGATACGATGCGTTGTCCATAACGATTACTGACTGTGGTGGAATATTAGGTAGAAGCTGTTCGCTAAACCACTTTTCAAATAAGTCTGCTGTCATGTCTTCATGAAAATCAGCAGCACAGTCTTTAATTTTTTTAGCAGATAATAATAACGCATTTGGTACAAAACCGTCTTTGGTTCCAGCGTGTACTATTATAATGCGTTTCCCTTTAGAACATGGCCCACTTAAACAGCAATTTTTACTATTGTCTACCCAACCGTAATTCACTACATCATGACTGTCGAACCATGTTTCATCAAGAAAAATTATGGGTCTGTTAGAACGTCTGTAGTCTTTTATTTGACGCAAATAATCTTGCCGCCATTGCACTATCCTTGATGATTCGGTAATTGCCATGCACTTATCAAGCTTTTTATGTTTGAAACCACAACTTATTAAAACTTGACGCAATGTCTCCACGCTGGTATAAGTGTAATCTGGATAATCTGCTAGATTTTGCTGTATAACTTCCAATGTCGCAACCCTGTTCTCCTTATATAAATCATAAAAAAAATTTCTACGTATAAAGTCTTGCGTGGTTCTGTCAATTTTTTTAAATTTTTTCCTTCACGTTTTTCTATTTTCAGTATGATCCACAAAACTCCTTTCGTTATTACTCGATAAATGGAAATTTTATTTATTTTCGTTATTTCTGCAATTGTTACTATGATTGCATTATCAGATTGCTGAATATTTTCCTTTTTAAGGCGATCAAATATATTTAAAATAACTTGTTGGGTTTGTATGTGCAAGTCTTTGTTGTCAAATTCATAACTGATATTATTCTCACTCACCTGTGCAATTTCATTACTATTTTGTGCAATTGTATTTTCCCATGGTCGAAAAAAAGCCATATTTTACAACAAAACTAGAATATCCTAAAACGTATTTCGATCGGCACACACCAAGACCACAGACGCTACTGGTTTTTAATCTTTCAGAGCTATTAAAACACAAATATAACGCGTGATTTATGACCTCCCATCTTATGGACACATCTGCTAGCATTGATGTCCCGACTTGATTGGCCCAGACGAATCGGTTGTAAAATAGACAGCCGTCACTCAGGTCCACGTTGACCAGCGGGCTCTTTGTGCCGACGGAAACTGTATACAAGTACTACAGATTATTTTTCGTTCCGTTTCTTCGCATATACGCTCGTGTTAGCGAAGTGAGTTTTTATTTGCTCCCTATAGAAGCAGCTTCTGCAATTGATATTGGATGGACTATACCATCAATGACTTCTGAATCCAGTTCTAAAAGCATGTCCGCCAGGTCCACGCCTCCCATATGTGTATTATAATGTTTCACAATCTGTGGACAAGGCACATCAATTTTTTGTGCATTACTTTTGACGTATCGTTTTATCTGTGAAACAGGATACGCGTCAACATAAGAACTACACAATAATACTGATTTATTATCGTACCATTTGACTATAGCAACTTTTGTTGTATTGTCTACTTTCTGAACGAAAGAGCCTCCCCCTCCTCTCGCTAGTTCCTTATCACTTTTCAAATCACAACCTCTAGATCTATTGGCTCGTGAGGTTCCAAGCGCTGATTATTCCCTTTTCGTTTCTTAAGTAGTGTACAAGATCTGGAGAAGTAAAAAAAATATGAAAATAAATCACACTGCAGGTTGGATATTTCTTCTCAAAACCTGATATCTTCAGTGCCATAATATTTGCTATCGGGTCAAATCTCAAATTCAAGCTCCAATAATCAGTATAAGCTCTCATAGAAACCAAACCCATGAGTATCTCGATTGCTAAGAAATCTTGCATCTCGCAGAAATGTTTGTTACTACTGATGTTCCCATTTGCTCTGAATATATATTAGTCTCATTGACAATAAGTTAAAAAAGGCTATCATCAAAGAACTTCTTGAAATAATTCAAAGGTGGCAAAATATTTTCAACAGTGATGAATTATTCTTCATGAGGATCAACAAGAAAGGCTAGTTCTTCATCACTCCAATGGAATTCTAATTGAGCGGTCTTCTGCTTCTTTTTTGTAGACTTTACTTTTGGTACTGTCACTGGAGACTGTTCTCGCTTTCTTTTTGAACTTAGATTCAGAGGTCGTTCAGAGTTTTCTTTATTTGAGTCGTCTTCTTCTTGCTCTGCTTCTTCAATCCCTATATCTTCATGTTCTATCTCCTGTTCATTTTGTTGATCACTTTTCTTTTCGAATAGTTGATCGTCATCGTCTTCAAAATTGTAGGTCTCTACAAAATTCGAAAATTCACAATGTCTGGATCTTCAAATATCAGGAGTAAGAGATTCGAAACTATATATTTTGAAAAATACTTATACAGTAGAAAATCTTTCATTGCCATTGCAATCAGTCAAAAAAGAAAGCTGGGAAGCATATCATTATTTGAAAAATCTCCCAATTACTGATTTTGAGAATGAAAGACCCATGTTACTGATAGGTCAGGATAATATAAACCTCATTATTCCTAGACAAATCCGAAGTGATTACACGAATGAAAGATTTTCTCCTATTGCTACGAAATGTAAGTTGGGTTGGTCTCTACATGGCCCAAATAATCAATCAGGAATAGATATGATAGATTCCATTCATGTTTGTAGTAAGAAAGACGAGTTATTACATGATTTAGTCAAACAATCTTTCTCACTAGATTCATTTGGTATTTCGCCACCTAAACATGTTTTCACAATGGAAGAGAAAAAAGCAATTGATATAATGAAAAGAACAGCACAAAGGGTTGGAGATCATTTTGAAATAGGACTCATTTGGAAGGATAAAAATCTGAAATTACCTGAAAGCAGAACAACAGCACTGCAAAGATTGAGATGTATGGAAAGGAAATGTGAAAGGAACACGGAATTTGGTAAAATCTACTGTGAAAAGATTGATAGCTACATAAAAAAAGGATATTTGAAGAAATTGTCACTTGAAGAAGCTGCAATCGAACCTCCCCACACATGGTATTTACCTCATTTTGCAACTGTAAATCAGAACAAACCCGGCAAGATCAGGATGGTTTTTGACGCGGCGGCTAAATCTCATGGGTCGAGCCTAAATGACTATCTATTGCCAGGACCGGATTTACTCTCATCGCTAGTTGCTGTTCTGATTAGGTTTCGACAAAGAAAATTCGGGTTTGCAGGAGACGTAAGGGAAATGTTTCATATGGTTAAAATCAGAGAAGAAGATCGATGTGCCCAAAGATTGCTATGGAGAAACTTAAACTTCAAGATGGAACCGGAAGTTTATGAGATGCAGGTAATGATCTTTGGTGCCACATGTTCTCCAGCATGTGCGCAATATGTGAAAAATGTTAATGCAGAGGAAATGAGTGAATCCCCTGAAATTTTGACGGCTATAACGAAGAAAATATACGCTGATGACTATTTGGATTCCACGGACACTGAAGAACATGCTTTAGCTAAAGCAACGGAGGTGAAACGTATAATGTCTTTGGCGGGATTTGATCTAGTCAATTGGATAACCAACTCTTCCCTTGTGAGATCAGGATTTGAGGGAGAAATGAATGAACAGAAAAATATTCCAGAAAATGGACAAGCGATACAAAGAGTCTTGGGAGTATGGTGGAATCCTGTAAATGATAAAATTCGTTTCAAGTTGTCACTTGAGAATATGCAAAATGAAAGTAAAATCACAAAAAGGGAAATTCTCAAAATTGTAATGAGTATTTTCGATCCTTTAGGATTTCTGGCTTTTCATACAATTGGGGCAAAAATTCTTCTACAGGATATATGGCGAGCAGGTGTTAGTTGGGACGATAATATTCCAGTTGACATGAAGAAGATATGGGATGACTGGCTCACGGAATTGAAGAATGTAGACATTATTGAAGTTTCACGATGTTATTCTCATCTTATACCAACTGCTATGGAGATAGAATTACACATTTTTTGCGACAGCAGTGAAAAAGCGTTCTCAGCAGTGGCGTAATTGAGGATATTGGATCATGGAAAAATTGAGACATCATTCGTGATGACAAAGACGAGGGTCGCACCACTGAAGCCTTTATCTATACCCAAGTTGGAACTTCAGGCGGCTGTGATGGCTACAAGAGTATCGGAAATATTAATAAATGAACTAGAGATCAAAATTGGGAAGTTGAGGTTTTGGTCCGATTCAAAATGTGTTTTAGGATGGATAAAAAATGATAGCAGGACGGGGCCTGTGGCTCAGTGGCACCAGCGTCGGTCTTGTGTCAACTGTTTCCACCTGGCGCGGGTTCGATTCCCGCAGCTGGTGAAAAATTTTTTCAAGGTCCCAAGAGTGGTTTCGGATCCCACTATAAAAGGTAAGGTCCCCGTGATCTTAACTCGTACAAGTTTTCATTAACTTCTGAGGGTTGGTCAAACAACTAAGAAAGCGGTTAAAAACAATTTTACAATTTTTTTTTTTTAATATAAACCATTTGTAGCACATCGGATTGGGGAAATTCAAGAGAAAACCAATATTGTTGATTGGCATTGGATTCCAACGCATTTGAATGTTGCAGATGCAGCTACTCGACAACATTCCAAAGGAAAATTAAAAAATATATCGGCAGTTTGGTTGGATGGACCAGACTTTTTGAAAGATCCCGTAGATTTGTGGCCAGACGAAATAAAGAATTGTCCAGATTGGGAACAAATCAACGAAGAACTGAATGAATTGAAAAAGGAATTCACAGGAACTTGCACTGCTGAAAATGAGTCAGGTTTGCCAAATATAAAAAGATTCTCAAAATGGTTACGTCTGATAAGGACAACTGCTTGGGAATTGCGATTTATTGAAAACCTGAAAAAATTGAAGAATAAAGTTTTACATCCATTAAAACAAACTTTAAGTATCATGGAACTGGAGGAGGCTGAAAAACGATGGATAAAACTATCACAGAAAGAGAGTTTTGAAGAAGACATGGAAAATATAAGGAAAACAGGAAGTTTAAAGAAAAATAGTAGGCTAAAGGGATTATGTCCGGAATTAGATGAAAATGGAGTGATGATACTGGGTGGAAGATTGAATTTGGCTACTTGTTTAGCAGTCCAAACGAAAAAACCGATTATCTTATGCCCTAAACACCCATACACTAAATTATTGATTAATTCTTATCATGAAAAGTACGGACATGTGGGAACGGAGACCATATTAAATGAAATTAGGCAGAAATTTTGGATTATTGATGGACGTGCTGCATTGAAATCCATTAGAAAATCGTGTCAAAAATGTAAAAATGGACATTCTCAACCGAAACCGCCAATCATGGGTCAACTGCCATTAGTACGTATAACACCATGTATACGACCATTCATCAATGTAGGAATGGATTGTTTTGGCCCATACTTTGTATCCATCGGACGAAGAATAGAAAGGGATGGGGCATCTTATTCACTTGTTTGGCAGTGAGAGCTGTTCACTTAGAGATGATAGCTTCTATGAATACTGACTCTGCTATTTTGGCTATAAGAAGATTCATCTCTAGGCGAGGACACCCCTCAAGGATACTCTGCGATAATGGAACAAACCTGAGGGGAGCAGCCAATGAACTTCGAATAGCTTTGAAAGAACTAGACCAAACTAAAATATCCAACTTGACAACGAGCAAAGGTATAGATTTTCGGTTTATTCCACCGGGAAGTCCACATATGGGAGGGGCCTGGGAAAGGTTAATTGGATCCATAAAAAAGTCTCTGAGAACAGTAGTCTATGGACAATCTTTGAAGGAAGAAACACTCGCAACACTTTTTGCCGAAGCTGAATGTATTGTGAATGCAAGACCTCTAACGCATGTATCCGTCGATCCAAGAGATCCCGAAGCACTTACCCCCAATCATTTTCTTATTGGATACGAACACACAGAGGGCCCACCAGGAGATTTTGATTCTGGAATCAACATGAAAAAGGAATGGAGGAAATCACAAATGCTTGCAAACGCATTTTGGAAACGCTGGGTAAAAGAGTATTTACCTACATTAAATAAACGAAAAAAGTGGACTGATAACCAAGAACCAATAAAACCTGACGATATTGTGATCATTGTTGATGAGAACTCACCACGAAATAACTGGCTAATGGGGAAAGTAGTGACAGTCTACCCCGGTCCAGATGGACGTGTACGCGTGGCAGATGTGACCGTTCGGGTAGCTATCTCAGTGACAATCTATTTTATTAGAATAATTTTTTTGTCCTGAATTCGTACCTTATTGTAACTTAGTGGAGTTATTAATAATATGCGAGATTCTAAAATTATCTAATAGAAACAGGTGGGGTGATGTTTTGTTGTTTTCATATTATTCAATATTGTACCATATTTATATTTATGAACCCAGAATTTTCTACTCTTTCATTTGACTTCCCACTCGATACGGTAGCAAAAAGTCAGAGACTCCCACTTTTTTTTATGTAAAATCCGCCATTTTGATTTTATTCGTATAAAATGTAGCATATGTTACCGGACCATAATAACGAATCGATTGACACCTCATTCATCAAAATCGGATGAGTAGTTTAGGCGCTACGGTGGAAAATTCATACATTCAAACATACATAGACTGCTTAGATCATTACCCTTCCTTTTCGGCTGTGCCGTAGTCGGGTAAAAATAGAAATGCTGTTTGTGTTTTCCAGTGAATAAATGTCTTATTTTTTCTGGCACATGATTCGTTAGCTTGCTTGATTGATGGCGTTTTCAGAATCGATAATTGAATTCTGAAATCTACCTTTCCGACTGGCCGGGCCATCGGTGTTTTTTAAGTCCGCAATAGGTAGTATTTCAACGTAATTTGTCTAAAACCTTATGACTGTAAATTTCAACTTTATTATTGTATTTTAAATGTCAAATTATTATCATATCTTTCGAATACTACAATATAATATTGGGTTTCTAAGCTGAGAAATACAAGCAAATAAATCTATTATTATCCAAATGCACTTGAAAGAAAAAAAATTATAAGATTCTGTTCTCGTACCAATGATCAACAAATTAAAAAGCTTGTAGCCCAAAAATAAATATTTTCTGTTGAAACTGAAGACAACACGCGGCAAGTGGATAATGTTCAGTAACGAGGACCATGTTGAATATGGTTTTCCTCAAGGAACATAATTAGTCCTCATCCTATTCAATATTTATATATATATATATATATATATATATATATATATATATATATATATATATATATATATATATATATGTGTGTGTGTGGGAAGTATTTGCTGACTAGTTAGGTACAAAACTAGGGATATTGGGGTAAGCAGCAATGAAAAAGTAAACTCTAAGGTTTATCCAAGCTTTCGGAAATGTTTATTTCCATCATCAGGGAGAAACTTTGTTAAGGTTGGTTTCAATGATGTTAAACATATTAATCTAACATAGTGATACAAAAGGAAAAAAAACGTAGATCGAGGAATAAAACGAAGTTCAAAGTTACTACAACCACATTAGCGTTGTTTAAAATTATATAAATATAACTGTGTACTCTATGTTGTGTGACAAGTGAAACAAGAGTTTCACTTGTCACACCTAACCTGATATAAAATAAAATTGGCACTGCCACTACAGTAAATATACGAGTGTAAGTTGAATTTCAGAAATATTGTTATTAAAATTTGTCATATAATTGTCGAAATCCTTTGAACAAAATGAAAATGCACTAAAATATACTTTAAAAAAAATATTCCTTTTTATGGATATTTCATGGTGTCCGTGAAAATTTCGAGTTCTTGGCAAAATCGCATTCATATAAGTACATCTGATTTATGCATTTTACATGAAAAGGCGAAATATAAGTGTCTTACAATTTCGAATTCCAATTTTCAGACGTTTTTTTTGTAAATAATTATTAATTGTAATTAAATATAAGTATTACTTGAACAATTTTGCTTACAACGAAAAATTCATTTAACAATATTTGTCGAATGACAAAAACATAATTGTCGTGCAAATTTTGAATTTCTTGAAAGGAAACAAAAAACGTTGAGAACGACGAATTAATTGGAAATTGTAACTTAGTTGAATAAAGTTGTTTCCAGCCTAAAATTCACTTGACAATTGTTGAATTACTAAAACATAAGTAATTGTCTTGAAGTTTTTGTATTTCCTGAAGCAAAAGAACCGTGCACAGTGCGCATACTATAAAATATATTTTAGTATATGTTTATTATGTTGAATGAATTTCGACAATTATTCGACAAATTTTCATGAAAATGTATTTGAATTCGACTTGACAAATTTTCATGAAAATGTATTTGAATTCGACTTACGTCAGTGCTAACTTCAAGTTCAAGTTAGAATATCAACCCCTTATAAAACAAAATGTGCGCCGATCTTTTGCTTCAGGAAATTCAAAAATTACACGACAATTATGTTTTGGTAATTCGACAATTGTTAGGTAAATTTTTGGCTGGAAGAAACAATATTCAAATGAGATAATAATAATCTTTATTCAACAAATAATCGAATAAAAGTTATATGGTTACGCCATAAAAAAATGGTTAATAAAAATTATTACATAAAAGGTTTATAGATAGGCAGAATTTAACAATGTCGTTGAAAGTAACATGTACATATAATAGACAATGGAATAACAAAAAGATAGTACCTATATAAAGTAATGGTAATGAGGATAATAATGAATAGATAATTTATTCCTTGTTCATGAAAGCAGAACACAGTAACATACTATAGGGCTTAGGATTTGATCAGCTAACGGGGGCATCGAAATTGTGAACTAGTTAGTTGTCTTGGATTCTTAAGTATGAATCTCTTCAATGCTCTTTTGAATTTCGGAGGACATATCAATGTTTTCAACCGTTTAGGTAATTTATTATATAATTTCGGAGCCAAATAATTAAAGGAGCGTTGTGTCGTTGTTTTTAAAGACAAACTTTTATTTAAAGCGTGTACTAAAACGTATATGAAATAAGTTTAAGTCGTCGCTGATAATGATTTAATAATTTTTTGTTGAATTATTTGGTTTCAAAAATGTTGTCGCGCGAAGTGTTCATTAATTTGATTGGGCAGTGATTGGTTGGTAAGCAAGAACTTATCAAAGTATTTAATTTTTACAAGGTATTCATAAAAGTAGGTACCAATTAATTCCATTGGAGAATGATTGGTTGGTAAGTAACAACTTGTCGAAGTATTAATTTCATTACACGCGACAAGCTTTTTAAAACCAAATAATTCAACAAAAAACAATTGAATCATTGTCAGCGATGACTCGAACTTATTTTATATACGTTTTAGTATTTTATTTTTTGCTGTTTAGTTAGTTTGCCCTAATCTGTTTATTTCTAATAGGTCTCTTCCTTGTAAGTTTTGAGCTGAAAGAAATCATGATCTCCGACCCCTAAAACTCCCACACACCAATTTTGAATAGAATCTGACCATAATCGCAAAGCTCGTCCGCCATCCTGAAGTCGCCATCTTGAATTTACCTGAAAACCTTCACATCCCAATTTTGAATGAAATATGGCCATAATCAGAAAACTCGTGCTCCATCTTGTGGCCGCCATCTTGAATTTATAAATTTTGACAAAAAATCAAAATATCGGAATGCGAAAACCACCGCATACCAATTTTGAATCGAAATCGGACCATAATCACAAAACTCGTCCTCCATCTTGGGGCCGCCATCTTGAATTTATGAATTTTGAGAAAAATTTCATAATCTCCGACTTCGAAAACCTCCACATACCAATTTTGAATCGAATCGGCCCATAATCAGAAAACTCGTTCGCCATCTTGAATTTATGAATGTTTACGAAAAATTCATAATTTCCGACGCGAAAACCTCCACATACGAATTTTGAATCAAATCGGACAATAATTACAAATTTCGTCCGCCATCTTGGAGCCGCCATTTTGTTTTTTCTCTAACAAATTCCATA
The DNA here is from genome assembly GCA_018342105.1 of Gonioctena quinquepunctata. Classification (NCBI taxonomy): domain Eukaryota; kingdom Metazoa; phylum Arthropoda; class Insecta; order Coleoptera; family Chrysomelidae; genus Gonioctena; species Gonioctena quinquepunctata. The sequence continues at coordinate 125,637 of JAFIRS010001886.1, read as the reverse complement.
ATGCATTGGCACCGGAATTATGAACACCTGCCAAATTTTTAATCAATCGGACGACTAGAAGTCGGTCAAAATTCACTTGCAAGATTCAACCCTAACTAACGAACGAACAAACATGTGAAACTAAATAAAAGCTTGTAAATAAAATAATTAATAAAAAAAAAATTAAAGACAAGCTTTTATTCAAATGCACTAAAAAGTAAAAAATAATTGCTTTGGATGTGTGACGTAGGCTATTCCGTGAGTTATAGATTCAAAAGCTTGTCGCGCAAATTTCTCAGTTCGAATACAAGAGCGACAAGTTTTTGAATCTATAACTCACGGAATAACCTACGTCACTCATCTAAAGCATTTTTTTTTCTCTTGTTAGTGCATTTGAATAAAAGCCTGTCTTTAAAAAGTTTTTTTATTAATTATTTTATTTCGTGCTTTTTAGTACTTAGGTACGCCTTAATCTATGCATTTTTGTTAAGGCATCGTTATTATGAGGCCTTTTCTCCTATAAGTTCTGAGCTATCTAGTCCTTCAATGAGGAGACCATCTTAATATTAATTCATCTGCCATCTTGCAGATGCCATCTCCAATTTATGAATTTTAATTAAAAATAAATAATATTCGACTAAATTCATAATCTCCGACCCCAAAAACCCCGACATACCAATTTTGAATCGAATCGGACCATAATCACAAAACTCGTCCTCCATCTTGGGGCCACCATCTTGAAATTATGAATTTCGACAAAAAATCATAATCTTCGGCCCCGAAAACCCCTGCATACCAATTTTGAATCGAATTGGATTATAATCACAAAACTCTTCCTCCATCTTGGGGCCGCCATCTTGAAGTTATGAATTTTGAGAAAAATTTCAAAATTTCCGACCCCGAAAACCTCCACATACCAATTTTGAATCGAATCGGACCATAATCAGAAAACTCGTCCGCCATCTTGAATTTATGAATTTTGACAAATCGGACCATAATTACAAATCTTGGAGCCGCATTTTTCATAATGTATTGTCACCGGAATTATGAACACCTGCCAAATTTCAAATGAATCGGACGACTAGAAGTCGGTCAAAATTCACTTGCAAGATTTGAACGAACGAACAAACTAACACGTAAAACTAAATAAAAGCTTGTAAAAAAGGAATTTCCAATTAATTCATCGTTCACAACTTTTTTTGTTGGTTCTGGAAATTCTAAATTTGCACGACAATTATGTTTTTGTCATTCGACAGTTGTTAAAACATTTTTTTGTTGTAAGAAAAATTGTTCAAGTGACAAGTGAGCATTGTTAAAGAAAATTTAATTTTTGAATTAAATAATCGTTTACAAAAAAATCTGAAAATTCGAATTTAAAATTGTAAGACACTTATATTTCGCCTTTCCAAGTACATGAATCAGATGTACTTATATGAATGCGATGTTGCCAAGAACAAATTTTAATAACAATATTTGTGAATTTCTTGACATTTTTTTTGGGTAACCTTCCACAGTCTGAAAATGAAAATATAATCAGGAAAATCTATACAAGTGTAGAAAGGGCAAACTGATTAGTTCACCCCGATAAGTTATTGCGTTCACCAAATTATATTTCCTATGGAAAAATGATTCAATTTGTCAATAACTTGCCGTTTTCTGAATTTGCCTATCAAAAAAAAATTTTTTTTTAAAAATTCAAAAGATACTTCTCTATATTTTTTGCTTGACGTTTCGGGGACTATATCTGCCCCCGTTCTCAAAATCTTCTAAATCTCCTTTAATTGTTTTATAATTTGGATTTTTTGCTCGCAGAGTCTTTTTTGCTTTTTCAATTGACGGATGTCAATTGAGATCTGCCAAAAAAGTTTGAGATTGACGTATTGCTCATTTGATATATGGGGTGTTGTTCGGATCAGTTTATTAGCATTCTACCATATCTCACTTCCTCTCTGAGTAGAGGTAACCATGTATGATCCATTTCAACAGAATTTGTTGAAAAGCAGTTGTTATTGGAAAGAAGAATACAGGCCGTTTCTTTCAATTTTCTCCTCTCTTGATGTGGTTCTTTCATCAAGATTTTTGTCCTATTCCATTCAATCGTATGATCGCCATTGGATGTGAGGATATGTTCTGCAATTTTTGATCCAGTTATTTGTCGATTTCTGATGTAACTCTGATGTTCACTTTGGCGCACTTCCAATGGTCTTGACGTTTCACCTATATAACTATCACCACAAGAACAAGGTATGTTGTAAACACAATTTTGGTACTTTCTTCTGCGTTTTTGGTTTTGTTTGTGTTAGTATAGATCTCAGTGTGTTTGTTGTTCTAAATGATGTTCTCACATCATACCTATGTCCAATTCGTTTGATCTTTTCAGATAATCCGGGGACATAAGGTATTATGTTGGTTGTGAAATGTGTAGGTGGTGGGAGTACTCCTGTTGGTTGTGTTAATTGGTTGTTTGATGGGTTTTTGTTTTCAATGTCAGTGATTGTTTTTTCCACAAACTGATCTGGATATGCATTTTCCTTGAGAACAGATTTTATGAGGTTTATTTCTTCCTGTAGATTCTGGTTGGAATTGCAAACCGTTTGGGCTCGATTATAGAGACATTTAACTATGCCTTTTTCACACTGGCATGATGGTTTGAGTAATAGTGTAGATATCGATTGGTATGCGTCTTCTTTCTGTGTACAGATGTTTCGATCCGGGATGATGATTTTTGGATCATGACATCTAAAACGGAAGTTGGTTGTTTTGTTCTGATTCTAATGTGAATTTGATCGTCGGTTCTTGACCGTTTATATGATCAAGAAAATGTTTAATTCTTCTTCACTTCGATTCCAGATAGCGAAAACATCATCCACGTATCTCCACCATATTTTTGGACCATTGTGGAATGTTCAACGAAAGATTCTTCAAAATATTCCATGAATATGTTACTTAAAATGGGTGACAAAGGAGAACCCATCGCCATACAAACTCTTGTTGATAAAATTCTTTGTTGAATTGGATAATATGTTTTTACTGTGCATAGTTTGAGTATTTCTATGATGGCACTGACATCCTGTTTTGTTCTTGTCCGTCAGTGATGTGTCATTTTCTATTCTTTCTTTCTCTATTTCTAGGGTTTTATGCAATAGGGACATTAGTAAACAAACTTTCGACATCAAAACTAACTAGAAGATCTCCATCTTGAATTTGTAATTCATTCAATTTCTCAGAAAGTGAGGGGTATTCTTTTAAAACTATTTCCATTTCCAGATAGTGGTTTCAGAATGTTGAGTAGGTATCTAGCGAGTTTTTGTGAAGGAGATCCAATGGAACTAACAATAGGGCGTAGAGGATGAGATGGTTTGTGTATTTTGGTAACCCATAAAAATGTGGGGTTTGCTGTGGTGTGATATTAGGACTCTGCGTTCTGCTTTCGTGAGTATGTTTTGTGTTTAGCTAAAGTTCGGTATATTTTGCTTTCTATTGATGGGGTTGGATTTTGTTTAGTTTTTGTATACTTTATTTACTGATATGGTAGTGTCTTGATTGAGTGTGTGATATGTGGTATTTGAGATCATTTGTGTTAGTTTGTTCTCATAATCAGTAGTGTTCATGATGACTGTTGCGTTACCTTTATCAGCTGGAAGTATTTTGATCTGATTGTCTGATCGAAGAGATCTCAATGCATCTCTTTCGTATTTGTTCAAATTACTTCTAGGATGATAAGGTTGTGTTAGTGCGTTTTTGCAGTCAGATCTGTAATCACCTGCTACTTCAGGTGGTAAACGTTGGGCTGTTGCCTCGATGGCAGTGATCATTTCTACCGTTGGAACCATTTTGGGTGCAACTGCGAAGTTCAGTCCCTTTGCCAACACAAGTTTTCGTTATGTTAAGTTTTTGATGACAAATTGATTACAGTTTTTTCAGAAATTTTGTTGTTGTTTGATATGTGTTGTGGGTGTATTTGTTTCTCTTCCAATAATTTGTAAAATTTGTTTATATGTATTGTGTTTCTCTTTCGATTGTATGAGTTGTAGGAATTGTGAATACAGTGGTGTAAGTATTCATAGTCATTTCGAGTCAGATTTTGTTTCAAGAATATGGAAAATCTTTACAAGAAATTTTCAAGTTCCCACAGTAGTCTTACTTTTCTATGCAGATGTCGAGATAATAGGATCATCCCGAAGGGTTTGAGATTAAAAATGCCATATCATAGCCAACAATGCAAAAGAATAATTGAGAGAGCGGGCCACGCAATGGTAAGAGAACGAATACAGTTTCACAGGAAAACAAGGTAAATTTGAAATTTTATCAATAACCTGGAACATTCATGAAACAAAATTGCTGAAATGACTATGAATACTTCACCACTGTATTCACATTCCTACAACTCATACAACGAGAGAAACACAATACATATAACAAATTTACAAATTATTGAGAAACAAATACACCACAACACATATCAAACACAAAATTTCTGAAACTATCAATTTGTCATCAAAAATGTTAAGGACTGAACTTCGCAGTTGCACCCAAAATGGTTCCAACGGTAGAAATGATCACTGCCATCGAGGCAACAGCCCAACGTTTACCACCTGAAGTAGCAGGTGATTACAGATCTGACTGCAAAAACGCACTAACACAACCTTATCATCCTAGAAGTAATTTGAACAAATACGAAAGAGATGCATTGAGATCTCTTCGATCAGACAATCAGATCAAAATACTTCCAGCTGATAAAGGTAACGCAACAGTCATCATGAACACTACTGATTATGAGAACAAACTAACACAAATGATCTCAAATACCACATATCACACACTCAATCAAGACACTACCATATCAGTAAACAAAGTATACAAAAAACTAAACAAAAATCCAACCCCATCAATAGAAAGCAAAATATACCGAACTTTAGCTAAACACAAAAACATACTCACGAAAGCAGAACGCAGAGTCCTAATATCACACCACAGCAAACCCCCACATTTTTATGGGTTACCAAAATACACAAACCATCTCATCCTCTACGCCCTATTGTTAGTTCCATTGGGTCTCCTTCACAAAAACTCGCTAGATACCTACTCAACATTCTGAAACCACTATCTGAAATGGAAATAGTTTTATAAAGAATACCCCTCACTTTCTGAGAAATTGAATGAATTACAAATTCAAGATGGAGATCTTCTAGTTAGTTTTGATGTCGAAAGTTTGTTTACTAATGTCCCTATTGATAAAACTCTAGAAATAGTGAAAGAAAGATTAGAAAATGACACATCACTGAGGACAAGAACAAAACTGGATGTCAGTGCCATCATAGAATTACTCAAACTATGCACAGAAAAACATATTTCCAATTCAAGAACGAATTTTATCAACAAGAGTTTGGTATGGCGATGGGTTCTCCTTTGTCACCATTTTAAGTAACATATTCATGGAATATTTTGAAGAATCTTTCGTTGGAACATTCCACAATGGTCCAAAAATATGGTGGAGATACGTGGATGATGTTTTCGCTATCTGGAATCGAGTGAAGAAGAATTAAACATTTTCTTGATCATATAAACGGTCAAGAACCGACGATCAAATTCACATTAGAATCAGAACAAAACAACCAACTTCCGTTTTAGATGTCATGATCCAAAAATCATCATCCGAATCGAAACATCTGTACACGAAAGAAGACGCATACCAATCGATATCTACACTATTACTCAAACCATCATGCCAGTGTGAAAAAGGCATAGTTAAATGTCTCTATAATCGAGCCCAAACGGTTTGCAATTCCAACCAGAATCTACAGGAAGAAATAAACCTCATAAAATCTGTTCTCAAGGAAAATGCATATCCAGATCAGTTTGTGGAAAAAACAATCACTGACATTGAAAACAAAAACCCATCAAACAACCAATTAACACAACCAACAGGAGTACTCCCACCACCTACACATTTCACAACCAACATAATACCTTATGTCCCCGGATTATCTGAAAAGATCAAACGAATTGGACATAGGTATGATGTGAGAACATCATTTAGAACAACAAACACACTGAGATCTATACTAACACAAACAAAACCAAAAAACGCAGAAGAAAGTACCAAAAATTGTGTTTACAACATACCTTGTTCTTGTGGTGATAGTTATATAGGTGAAACGTCAAGACCATTGGAAGTGCGCCAAAGTGAACATCAGAGTTACATCAGAAATCGACAAATAACTGGATCAAAAATTGCAGAACATATCCTCACATCCAATGGCGATCATACGATTGAATGGAATAGGACAAAAATCTTGATGAAAGAACCACATCAAGAGAGGAGAAAATTGAAAGAAACGGCCTGTATTCTTCTTTCCAATAACAACTGCTTTTCAACAAATTCTGTTGAAATGGATCATACATGGTTACCTCTACTCAGAGAGGAAGTGAGATATGGTAGAATGCTAATAAACTGATCCGAACAACACCCCATATATCAAATGAGCAATACGTCAATCTCAAACTTTTTTGGCAGATCTCAATTGACATCCGTCAATTGAAAAAGCAAAAAAGACTCTGCGAGCAAAAAATCCAAATTATAAAACAATTAAAGGAGATTTAGAAGATTTTGAGAACGGGGGCAGATATAGTCCCCGAAACGTCAAGCAAAAAATATAGAGAAGTATCTTTTGAATTTTAAAAAAAAATTTTTTTTGATAGGCAAATTCAGAAAACGGCAAGTTATTGACAAATTGAATCATTTTTCCATAGGAAATATAATTTGGTGAACGCAATAACTTATCGGGGTGAACTAATCAGTTTGCCCTTTCTACACTTGTATAGATTTTCCTGATTATATTTTCATTTTCAGACTGTGGAAGGTTACCCAAAAAACATGTCAAGAAACGTTGTTCCTCCACAAAAAACCACATTCATTCAATAAATATTTGTGAAATTCGACTTTCTCTCGTAAATTTACTGTAGTGGCAGTGCTAACTTTATATCAAATGACTACCTATAAAAAACTGAAAGCGCGACAATTTTTTGAATTCACAATAAATTTACAATAGGCGAGATCACTAATTTCTGTAAAAAATACCACAATGTCCAGAACGATGAGAAAAGTGTTTTTTTCAGTTGTTTTTTTCGAAATAGTTTATAAAAATGAAAACAAAGAAATGCTCCTGTTTGAACACTGCGGAAACCGCGCCAGGATGTGACATAAAATAATGACATAGCTTTCGGTATACATACGTATTATTCAAGAATAACTAAATTAAGAACAGGTATCAAATACGAAGTCTTCATTTCAATATAACACATGCTGACATAAGTTCTGATTTATTCATGGAAGGATGAAACAGAATAACAATTCCTCTGAGGTTTCGCAAAATAGTGATACTGGTAACTCAGGAAAACTCACCAATGGACTTATGACGTCAAAAGAACAACAACCCAGTGTTTGAATGTCTCACTGAATTTGAAGGTTTAAGAGCAGCGTTTATTCGAATCTTTACATAATATCTTCTAGGAAAAACTATGCTTACATAATATTTGATCACTATATTTGAACTTCAAGCACATAGAATCAAATTTGTGAGTTTGTGATCTCGCCCATTATCCATTATTCGACAAATAGTGGCTTTGCTAACTTTATAGGGGTCCTGAACTCTTATTTAAAAACAAGCCCTAAAATTGGACAATCACCTACCCCCGCCCCCTTCGTCTTCCAAACGCGTGTTACAATCTTATGGATGATTTTCCTGAAGAATGATCCAGCAAGGGACATTCCATCTTATTGAAAGTCTGATGTGATTCCAATTTGGATATCATATAGGTCTTTTGCTCAGATATCTTCTAGAAATTATATCCTGGCCATTATAATATGAAGTTCAATTAGATGGAGGTTGACAACCGCTTCTTTATTCTAAATTTTTACGTGAATCATGTGAAAATTTCAAAACAGTCGGATATATGTATGTTACTGGGATCACATGTCTCTAACCTACTTCCATGTAAACAATTATTGCGTGAAACGATTGATCCTATTATCTATTATCCTAACGTAAACTTGAAAGACGTGCGAAGGTGATTAAAGTTAGTTACATACCCGGTTTATTGTTATAATTTTATTATATACAATATGAACTAAAAAAGTTGATAGAACTATGCTTATATTCTATTAGCTCATATAGAATCATTCTTGACACTATACCTCATACATTCCTCTGGAAACAAATTAGTTCGTCGGAAGCGGAGGATTATATTTCACTAACCCAAATTTTCGGAATAACAGAATGGGACTTGTATAGGCCGATTTATTATATGATCACACACAATAAATTAAAATCTTCAACGCACCAGGTTATCAGTAAAAAAAAAAATTAAAATACTTCAAAAATCAAAATGAAACCACTATAACTACGGATTTGATGAAGATATTCGATAAATGCTGTTCGAAAGGCCTATTCATAATAATAATACGAAACTGGGGTCCGTGACTAGTGAAAATACTCATCAACTAATTATTGCCCTTATAATTACATTTCATTATTACAACTCAATAATATACTCTGAAAACTAAAATCAATCACCGTTCGTCGGCTTTTTCCGAAGACGCTAGAGGTATCCTGATTATTACAAAGTTTTCTTGGAATGTTGACGTCGTAGATTCAGATAAACAACGGCAGTTGCATATTGTATTCGTAACAATAATACACGTCATAAGTCACGCTTTCATCAAATAAACGATTTTGACATACCACCAATATGGCTGCAATTTTGAAAAACTCATTACAAATGGACAAAAAGTGGGGTTATTTTTGATATGCGAAATTTGAAATATAAATCTTGATGATAGAAAATTGAAATTGTTTCTAAGTATTTTTTGTTGACTAAAAAACGCATATTTTTTTGGTCTTATATTATTTTTAGGGATCATCATAATAAACTTATTTATTCAATGAAATATAACGTTTTAGGGTTTTCCCCGAATGCTAGTGCAAAATTCAGAAAACTGGTTTTCACCATAACTGTTTCTGTTGCAATGGCCATCTCACAACTTCGTTTATATTTAGATTTTTTAGTGACCATTTGTAGCCACGCAGAGCTTGGATATGGCAAGTCATTATATTACACTTAGTAGCCTTGGCAATGCTATGTTATACAGTTTTAAAAAGTTCACAATTCAATACATTATTTTGGAGACAGACATACAAGTGACAAACATACATACATAATATTATTCAAAATTCCACTGATGACGACATAAACATGGACCAAACTAACGAGACTCCTCTACTATCCACGGAACAGACTCCACAGCCAATAAAACGCCAGAACGTACCCCCTATTACTGTTAGGACCACGGTGGTTTCATTGTTCAAATCAAACAACATTAAACTAACCAAACCTGCTAAGAATGTCTATGATAGCAAAAAAAAAAATCCCGACTCCCCTGATGACATTAGGAAAATTAGTAGCATTTTTAAGGATCTGAAAATTCCCTTCCACACATATAGTCTCCCCGAGGAGAAACAATTGCGAGTTGTTCTCAGAGGTGTCCCAGAATTTATTTCCCCGGAATCAGTGGTGTGCATGCACGAAAATGATGTCAAAAAGACTCCACTTCCACTAGTTTTAGTTCTCCTGAATAAAGACCAAAAATAAATTTTCAAAATTACAGATTTACTGAATGTCCAAATTACTGCTGAACCACAGAGGCCCAGAGCCTCTGTGGGCCAGTGTCAAAGCGGTTTGGCCACTGCCAGCTGAACTGCTGTGCCACCCCCGCTTGCGTCAAGTGCGGGGATGCCCATATCACTCTTGAATGTCCAAAGCCTAGGGAGGAAAAAGCTAGGTGTGCGAACTGCAGTGGGGTTCACACTGCGAACTATCGTGGATGCCCCAAATGTCCACGCATAAGGCGCAGGGTGGACTCCCCTTCACTAAAACTCCCCTTCACGAAAAATCGACGATATTTCCCCGAAAATAGGACACGGGGTGTCATATGCGGCGGCGGCCCGGGATGCTCTCACTCCTCAGCCAGCTGAAATTTCAACGCCTAAAGACATCCTTAGAACTTTAGACCAAATGAGGATGTTGTTTGCGCAGATCGCTGAAGCTGCTGCAAAGTTCTCAACAGGTATGAATTAATGGGTGAACAGCAGCTTCCGAATTTCATCAAAGCGGTGAGTTGGAATTGTAATGGACTTCTCCAGAATAGACTTGAGTTTCAAGAGTTTCTTGTAGAGAACAACATCGATGTTGCTTTTCTGCAGGAGACTCATCTTAATGGGGAACCTGTTTGTGCTTAGAAATGATCGGATTGGACGTCCGGGTAGCGGCGTTGCCATTTTGGTTAAGCGCTGTCATTCGCATGTTCAGCTTGGCATTTTCCATGGTATTGAAGTTGTAAGTATAATTTCCAACTCTGCGTTTAATCAGTGCTTACCACCCTCCGCAGAATCAAATACTTGATGTGCTCCTGATGATCAACTTGTTTTGGTCATGGGTGATCTGAACGCTATGCACGTGCAATGGAGTCGTGTAACCAACGTCAATGGCAGACGGTTGAGGCAACACAGTGACAGGTATGAATACCAAATGTTGGCTCCAGATGAACCGACACATTGCCCTTGCCAGGAACATCACCTGGAACTGGGATATACTCGTCCTCGCCGAATAGGGCTCTGATCACAATCCGGTGATTTTATCACTGGGAGGTGATCCACCGCCTCAGACGGAACGCATGTATACCAAGGTGAACTGGGAGAGATTCCGTTCGCTTCTGGAGACAGGTTAATACGCCCCTGAGAGAATAGATTCTCCACTCGAGTTGGATGAGGCCGTAGCGTACTACGAACTCACCATCAAAAATGCTTTAGAGGATTCCTTCCACAAGGAACCAGCTCCTAGATTCCATGACGAATTCCCTTTGAGGATTAAAAATCTCATCCGCGAGAGTAATCGCGCTAGAAGAGCGTATCAAAGGAGTGTGTTCCCTGCGGACAGAATCCGAGCTAATGAATTAAATAGGGAGGTTAGAGATAATATATCGGAATTTTGGATCGAAATATTTGGCATAACCCTTCAAAATTTACAAAATCGTGATCAACTTTGGAAAATTAATCAAAATTTAAAAAGAAAAGACCGATCTCTCCCTATTCATGGTGAGGCCGGACTGTGCTATGACCCAGAGTCAAGCTTTTGCAGACTCGATGGAAAGGCAGTTTAGTCTGAATGAGCATCCTGACGATGATCTGGATCGTGAACTTTTGTTGGAAAATCGGGTTCACCGTACCCTCAGGGAACCCAATTACGACGACATTCGTCCAGCTACGTTAGATAAAGGGACTCGATCCCAAAAAAGTACTTGGTTACGACGGAAATACTAATCGAATGATTAAATATTTCCCGGAAAACCAGGTGCAGTCATTAGTGAATATTATTAATAATTCACTGCGCCTTAAGAGATTCCCTCGGAAGCATGCCGTTGTGGTTATGATTCCGAAACAGGGACAAAACCCGACCTTTCCACAAAATTATCGACCAATCAGTCTGATTTGCAGTTCGGGATAGAGGATAGAAATGTCCTATCCAACGAACAATTTGGTTTTAGACGTGCTCACTCCACTGAGCTACAGGTGATGAGGCTAGTGGAGGACACAATCTCATCCTTAAACTCAAATAACGGCGCTCACATTGTTTTACTTGATATTAGCAAAGCCTTCGACAGGGTTTGGCATGAAGGCCTTCTTGCTAAGCTAATAGATTTTCACCTGCCTCTGAGTTTGATCAAGTGGATCAAGTCGTTCCTCTTTGGTAGGACATTTCAAGTCAGGGTCGACAATTCTCTCTCGGATTCGAGAGAAATTGAGGCCGGCGATCCTCAGGGGACTGTACTGTCTCCTATATTATACGCCCTCTACACGTCAGATATTCCAAGAAGCGAACATGTGAAGGTCTCGCTGTTCGCCGATGATACGGCTTTGCTTTCCTCTGCAGCTGATCACCTGATGGGTGTCGTTTACTTGCAGAATGCATTAGACGACCTCCAGCAGTGGTATCTGGAGTGGAAGATAAAGCTAAATCCTGAAAAAACACAAGCGATTTCGATGGGTCGCAAGAGGAGCAGCCCGGAGAGGGGAGTGACTATCTCTGGAAGGGAGATAGAATGGTCGGAGCAGGTCAAGTACCTGGGAGTTACTCTGGATCGCCGGCTCACCTGGAGACCACACGTCAATATTGTCAGAGACAAAATCGTCACTCCACTGAGCTTCAGGTAATGAGTCTAGTGGAGGGCACTATTTCATCCTTAAACTCTAATAACATCGCTCACATTGTTTTACTTGATATTAGGCCTTTGACAAGGTTTGGCATGAAGGCTTTCTTGCTAGGCTAATAGATTTCCACCTGCCACTGAGTTTGATCAAGTGGATCAAGTCGTTCCTCTTGGGTAGGACATTTCAAGTCAGGGGCAACAATTCTCTTTCGGCTTCGGGAGAAATTGTGGCAGGCGTTCGTTAGGGGGCAGTACTATCTTATACGCCCTCTACACGTCAGATACTCCAAGAAGTGAACATGTGAAGGTCTCCCTGTTCGCCAATGATTGGGCCTAGTCCCACCATGTGGCTAGGCCGGCGGGAGGGGAGTATCTGCGATGATCCCAGATTTTTCCACGTCTGGGAAAAGTCCAGGTCCCTCTCTCGGTAACATGTTTAGTAGTCATGGTGAAAGCCATGGCGAACCCTCACTCGAACGGTTACTCGTCAAAAGTTACACGAGTAATATCAGGTCGAAAGTCTGATATGGCGGTGACCTATCAAACGTTGACAAGAGGAGTCTTGTTAACATGGGTACCCAAGTGGAGGAGGATAGCCCCAGCGGTGTTGGACTCTGGGGAGCGTGGAGCTAGATAGTGTTACAAAACAATACCGTAATTCAGTAGAGACGGGGGAGTCCTTCACTTATGGGTTCAAGTGATTGTGTGCCCTACCTGACTCGGCGGGGAGCGGCGCATTAACCCGCTCGGGCACTGACATCCCAAGCCAGTAGCTTGTCTTATCAAGTGGCTCCACCGTGGCTGAGCTATAACGGTAGCTAGGATTACTTAGCGCGTTGATCCGGCGTATCCGGATCTTTCCATAGTATCTCTCCTACGCGTTGGATGTTGGAGACGAAAGCCAGGTACTTCCACTTGGTGGAGCAGATCGGGATGACACTTTGACAGGACGACCTGGATTGTCTTGGACCTCGCATTGTTCGCCAATGATACGGCTTTGCTTTCCTCTGCAGCTGACCACCTGATGGGTGTCGTTCACTTGCAGAATGCATTAAACGACCTCCAGCAGTGGTATCTGGAGTGGAAGAAAAAAAATAATTCTGGAAAATCACAAGCGATTTCGTTGGGTCGCAAAAGGAACAACCCGGAGAGGGGAGTGACTATCTCTGGAAGGGAGATAGAATGGTCAGAGCAGGTCAAGTACCTGGGAGTTACTCTGCATCGCCGGCTCACCTGGAGACCACACGTCAATATTGTCAGAGACAAAATCGCCAAAAAGATTTGTGCACTTTATCCCACGATTAACAGGAAGAGCAACAAAGTCACGATTTACAATATGATGTTCAGGCCTGTCATTTTGTATGCCTCAGCCGCCTGGGGTCAAATCTGCAGGTCTAGCATTGGCATCCTGGAACGGGCGAAGACCTAAATCTGCCTTCTATCAGAAGTATCATTATCATTAGAGAACGCAATCAGAAAGTATTTGATTGTGCAATAGCTCACGAGAATCCGCTCGTGAGGGAAGCCACCGATTACAATATAGACGACCCCTCGCATTTTGAACTCTCTCTGTGATGGGTTACCTACTAATCCATACAGGGTAGCGAAGCTGCATCCTCAATAGGAATTACAATTTTTTCGATCAAAATTCCCTCTCGGTCATTGTTCGAGATATACCAATCACGGCAAGGACTAGAGACCGGTCTCTAATCCTTGACCAACCAAATTCTAAATTCGTGAACGGCCGTGGCCCACTTACTTGATGTCTAAAGAGTAATAGCCTTAGGGCTACAGTCTGCTTATTAACAGTGATAGGAGATCCAGATGCATACATACACTTAAAAAATAAATTAGGTATTTTGGCAATAGTTCACAAATTCATCAAGGCTGTAGAAAGCATTCATTACCAGCATATTTTTTATCCTTTTCTTGAAGAGATTTTGCGATAGCTGTTTTACACTGTTGGTTATATAATTTTATATAGGGTGAGGCCAGCATGTTGTGTGATTTTTTATAATATATATGATTGAATTTTTCTATGCGGAGGTTATCTTCATTTCTTGTTTCATACTTATGACTATCACCATTCTTAGTATAGCGATCTTCATTTTTATGTATACAAGATGTATATGGAGGGACATGTCAATATACCCTTTTGTTTAAATTCTTCCCGACACGAGTCTGAAGGTTTCATATTGTATATTATTCTTATTGTACGTTTTTGAAGAACGAAGACTCGAGTCCATTCTGTTGCAAGGCCCCAACTGATTTTGTTGAATGATAAGGTTGAGTAGACTACGGAGTAATATACTTTCATTATCAAGACTGCTATATATATATTCTTCAGTTGTTGTAGTTTGGGTTGAAAACCCCTTCCTAAACCCATGATGACAACCCGAAAGAATGTTATATTTCTCTAAAAAATTTGTTAGGCGTATATAGATACCCCTTTTAATTACTTTGGCAATTGGACTCAATAGTTTTCAATTTGTTGTGGATCACCCTTCTTATATACTGGGGTGGTTTTTGACATTTTTGAGATATTTGGAAATTGACTAACTTTCATTGACATATTTATAATTTGAGTTGGTATCTCATCATACCCTATGGAAGTTTTATTTTTCAGATTTGAAATGATGTCCATTACTTCGTTCAAGTCATATGTTTCGAAGAAAAGTGAGGAGCTATTATTAATTTCTGGTAATGTGCAATTTTGAGCAGCATATTTATCATTTACTGAGTTTGCAAAGTAATCTTCGAAAATGTTTGCGATATGGCATTTAATTAGAATAATTTTATTATTTATACAGATGGTGATTTCGTAATGGAAAACTTTCTTTTTGTCTAATTTTCAATTTACTATCTCCCATTTTTTTTGTAGGGTTTTCTGTATTGAATATCAGGTCACTATAAACATTTTTCTTCTCTAATTCAAACTTTTCATTTGCGGTTTTTTCATTTTTTAATAGTGATCATGAATATTCTCATTACCCTGTCGTTTTCTAAGCCAATTTAGGTGTCTCAATTCATTGTGAATTCATTTTTCAGTACTCGAGATATAGTGAAATATATTTTGTTATCATTTATATTTGATTTAATTTTTTTTAGAGGATGTGATCTTGAAGCAATATCTCACATGATCCCAAAACGAATTGTCGATAAGTACAATGGTTCTTTATTGAAATAGTTCTTGAAGTTGGAAATAGGTTTTTCGTTTGTTATTCGTTTTTGAATGTAATTTTCCTTGATCCTTTCGTTATCATTTGAAGTCTGCCATGTGAGTTCTTGTGCATGATGGTCTGAGAATCCTGGGTCGAATACCTTACGTTCTGAATTAATTGATATATTTGTCATTACATAATCAATTTTTTTATACGTTTTTGAGTTTTAAAGGACCACAATAGAGCAAGTTTGCTCGACCGCAAACAAGTTTTATGGAATAAAATAACTAATAAAAAACATTTTTAAAGACAAATTTAAAACGTATAAAATAAGTCTCATCGCTGACAATGATTAAATTCTTTTTTGTTGAATTATTTGGTTTCAAAAAGCTTGTCGGGCGAAGTATTCATAAAAGTAGGTACCAATTGATTTGATTGGACAATGATTGGGTGGTAAGTAACAACTTGTCGAAGTATTAATTTTATTACAATTCGCGCGACAAGCTTTTAAAAACCAAATAATTCAACAAAAAATTATTAAATCATTGTCAGCGATGACTTAAACTTATTTTATACGTTTTAGTACACGGCTTAAATAAAAGTTGTCTTAAAAGAGGTTTTTTATTATTTATGTTATTTTTGGCTTATTAGTTAGTTCGCCTTATTCTGTTCATTTCAAGTAGAGCATCGTTATCACAAGGTCTCTTCCCTGTAAGTTTTGAGCTGAAAGAAATCATGATCTCCGACTCCAAAAACTCCCGCACACCAATTTGAATAGAATCTGACCATAATCACAAAACTCGTCCGCCATCCCGAGTCGCCATCTTGAATTTATAGATTTTGTCTAAAAATTCATAATCTCCGAACCTGAAAACGCCCACATGCCAATTTTGAATAAAATATTACCATATTCAGAAAACTCGTCCTCCATCTTGGGGCCACCATCTTGAATTTATGAATTTTGACAAAAAATTCATAATCTTCGACCCCGAAAATCGAATTGGACCATAATCAGCAAACTCGTCCTCCATCTTGGAGCCGCCATCTTGGAATTTATGAATTTTGACTAACATTTCATAATCTCCGACCTCCAAAACCCCCCCATACCAATTTTGAATCAAATCGGACCATAATCACAAAACTCGTACGCTATCTTGGAGCCGCCATCTTGAATTTATGAATTTTGACAAAAATTTCATAATTTTCGACCCAGAAAACCCCCACATACCAATTTGGAATCGAATCGGACCATAATCAGAAAACTCGCTCCATCTTGGGGCCACCATCTCGAATTTATGAATTTTGACAAAAATTTCATAATTTTCGACCCAGAAAACCCCCACATACCAATTTGGAATCGAATCGGACCATAATCTCCGACCCCGAAAACCTCGGCATACCAATTTTGAATCGAATTGGACCATAATCACAAAACTCGTCCTCCATCTTGGAGCCGCTATCCTAAATTTATGTATTTTGACAAAAATTTCATAATCTACGACCCCGAAAACACAAATTGTATGATACATTGTCACCGGAATTATGAACACCTGCCAAATTTCAATTTAATCGGACGACTAGAAGTCGGTCAAAATTCACTTGCAAGATTTGACGCTAACTAACGAACTAACTGACAAGTGAAACTAAATAAAAGCTTGTAAAGAGAAGGAAAACAATGTGTATTCCGCAGTACAACGTGGAACTGGAGATTTTCTACTTTAGCTACTTAACTTTTATTATTTCCTCGAAATATTTTTTTATTCCCGTCAAATAAAGTAAAAAGTTTTATTTTTTTATTTTAGGAATGGGTAATAAGTAAGAACAAATACATATTAATAAAAGTGAAAAGGAACCAGATATCTATTAGACTGCTGAGGGCTAGAATCTCACACAAGTTATCAAATCAAAATCATTCGCAAGTAACTTAATTTCAATTGTAATAATTGAAAAACATAAAACTTAAATTCTACATGTCCACCTTCGCGCACCATACAAAACATTGTCCTGGGTAACTTTTCTCTGTGTTTTTAAAATAAAGTCAAATATAGTCAGTAGTTTGGTAGTTTAAGGTTTGATTTTAGCGGTAGGTCTGAAGGAGCACAAAGAGAACTCAATTGAACTGTATTTTTGAATGATCAAAAATTGCTTTTATGGTGGGTGATAAACGTATTATTATTATTTATTTATTTATTTATTTTTCTCATTACAAACACCAATTATTAATCACAAGTATTGGTAGTGGGGAATGAAATAATACATATCAAAACAAAAAATAACAAATAACGAATATAGCAAAACAAAAAATAGCAAACAACTATACAGACTATACCTAAAGTAAGCTAAGTGAAGCAAACACAGTCAGATTTTTTGTAGTTCTTTCAGGTTTATGTCGAATATATCTGTGTGCTTGCTTGAGTGATTGATTGCATATCAATAACATTTTGTTTATTGGTAATATACTGCCTGGATCTGTTTTGAATACATCATAATTTAAAATTCCTTAATTGATTTTATGTATATTTACTTGATTGGGTCACAGTTTTTGTATTTTGTATAATTGAAAAGATGGTATACAAATAAGACCGCCTGTTTATTTCTTCTATCCAACAAACTTTTGAAATCAAAGCTATCTAGCATGCACCTTTATGAGACCATATATGGTATGTGTTATTTTTCCTGACATAAAGGTATCTTAAGAACCTCTTTCGTACTTTCTCAATAAATTATATTATTATACAGGCAGACATACAGAATGACACGCGCAATATTTTGTAGATACGAAATTTTTATATATCATATTATTCCTAGTTAAAAGGACCTCCCTCCTCAAAGTGGTGTTTTTTGGATTTTCACCCATTGAAATCTGTAGCATCAATAACTGAAAAATGCGTGTATGCTTTTGACCTAATGGTAAATCTAGAAAGTGCATGTCTTGAAAATATGACACCGAGATCGCAAGATTTTTATATTCATTTAGCTGACATTTCACATAGTTTAATAATCTTCAATATTAATAACGGTTTGTTTATGCTAGCCGCCACTTGAATAAACAAATCAGTCAGGCTTGTTTGTTTTATTATGGTGTGGTCGTCCACTTTCATGAAATCAATTGGCTTGATTTATCTCCATTGGTATTCAGATTCAGTCAACTGCACAATCACTGTTAAGGAAATGAACTTCCGTGGATTATTTTGACTAAGAATTATATAATTATTATCTATTCGTAATCCAAGCCAACCGAACTCATGAATTTTCTCTTATGGTATATTATGTCAAAGATAAGAAATGTGCCAGAGGCCTTTTTATGTATTCATTAGGAAAAATATAGTTTATAAAATTTAAATTACTTTTTTATTGCTTTCGTGGGCTCGGAAATGCCGACAAAAGATTTTGCCAGAGAATCACAAGGATAATTCAACTTACCGGAGATTACTGACTTTGAATACCCCAGACCATCTCGAGACTGGAAGAAATTTGGATTATGTTAGCACTTTCACTGATTCTATACTGTTCATATTTTCTGACATACGTATACTCTTGTTCTTGTGTTAATTAAAGAAGTGTAATCATTACAGTGAGACAATTGCTACTCGACTGAGATGACATGATGATTTAACAGTTTGTTTTTAAAAATAAAGTCCACCTATTTATCAAATTTCATTTGTAAATCAATGACGTGTCCCAAATTTCCTGAACAATCTCTGAACATCTATGACCGCAATCTGAAAGCAACAATGTCGCCTTCGATATGGCCTAAGGGAACGCACATCGATAGATTTTTTCACCGACTTGCGGAAAAAACAATGGCACTCTGATGAAGAACTCTTTTGTGAAATATTTTTTGAAGAAAAAAACTCACTTATAGTTTTTCACATAAATATTAAATGTATCGCCAATGAAATCGATGAAATCAATTTATTTTCGAAAGATAAAAATATAAATATTCAATGTTTCTCAGAACACTGGCAAACTGAGCTCAACTTGAAAAGTATCAATATACAGGGATACTATTTGGCTAGCTATTACTGTCGAAGTAAAAACCAGCATGGTGATATCTGCATTTCCTTGAAAACAAATATTAGGTGCCGCTCTATAACAACTACAATTTTCAACCAAGAATTTCATTCTGAATTTTGTGGTCTAGAGATATCCAGTCTGAAAGTGGTGATTATCGCGACTTACAGATCATGTGTAGGCGATAGGTATACCTAAATCATCTAGAGGAGCTACTATGTGCAATACCAAACAAAAAATACAGCACTATCTTGACCGGCGAATTTAACATCAATTTCAAAGCAAAGTCACCCGATTTGTCACAATTTATGTCGATACTAGAATCCCATGCCCTTGAAATTACTATCCATGAATCTATTAGAGTCACTAACAAGTCTGCCTCTTGCATTGATAATATAATTACAGACATCTTACCTGAACGCCGCACAGTGGGAGTGTATGATCCGTGTTTATCGGACCACATGTCACAGTTCATTATCACACCCCTAAATGTAGAAAATACTGATACAGTTGTCAGTTGTCAGAAGACATTTCTCGAGCAATGCATTAGAAAAATTCTAAAATTCTGTAGCCCAAGCTGACTGGCACATGTTTTACAAATCCCTGGGTGATGTCAATAAATCAGCAAACTGGCTCTTAGAAACATACAGTGAATCAGTAAAGAAATGTTTTCCATTGAAGAAGTATCCTGTCAACTGGTTCAATGATGAATTGGTGAACAAGCGAAAAATTCTGTCGTCTGTGAAGATAATCGCAAAAAACACAAATGATGCTGACAACTGGTCGACATTCGGAAGATTAAAGGCCGATTACAGAAACTCTATCTTATCCTCAAAAAAAATTGCCTACGAAAATTTCCTTACTTGCCTCTTTAAAATAACATATCAAGATAAAGCTGCAATCGTCAATTTCGAATACAACAAAAAACCTAAAATAATGACAATTCATGTTTTAGCTGAAAATATTATCAAAACATTACCAAGTTCCTCCTTTACTACTTCTGATCTCAAGAAAAAATTACCATCGCCAAAATCAAGTTTTTTCTTAGCCCCAACTACTCCAGAGGAAGTTGTATCAGCCATAAGTAAACATAAAAAAACCAGCAGAACTTTTGAAATAAATGTCTACTTATCAAAGAAACATTGGACATTCTGCTCGAACCATTGGTTGCTCTCATAAATACCCGTGTTTTAGATGGCATTTATCCCGATCTATTTAAAATCTCAAGAATTATGCCCTTACTAAAAAAAAAAAAAAAAACAGTGGAACTCTGGACAACTTTCGTCCAATTTCAATAATCAATACGTTCTCTAAAATTATAGAAATCTTACTGAAAAACAGATTAACATACTATTTTGAATCTAACAACTTCCTTGCCAACACTCAATTTGGTTTCCACCAAAACAAGGCACTGCTGAAGGTCGTGGAAGATATTGTTGACGGCATTGAGAACAGGCAACATTCCATTCTCTCCTTGTGTGATTTGTCCAAGGCTTTCGACTGTGTCTCTCACGACCTACTTTTAGAAAAGTTATATTACGGGGTTAGAGGAACACCACTCAAACTGATGTCATCGTTCTTAAAAAACAGACAACAACTGGTTAAAATTCAAAATACAACATCTGAACTCAGTATATTGAAACATGGAGTTCCACAGGGCTCTGTCCTTGGACCCTTACTCTTTATTGTTCATATAAACGACATCTGTCAGCACATGCTACAGTACACTACCACTATTCTTTTCGCTGACGTTACATCACTTCTCCAGATTTTTATAGCCTCAAAATTCTAGCTGACGATTCGATTTACTTTGCTAGAAATTGGTTCTCTGCTAATTTCCTACAACTCAATGGTGAAAAAACCCAACAGCTGATTATTTCCAGTAACAATAAGTACACCTCAGGAGCACACTGCAAGCTTCTTGGAATTACAATCGATGACACTTTCAGCTGGTAGTATCATACTGAAAAACTGAACAGCGAGCTTTCTAGTGCAATATTCCTCATAAGAAGATTGAGATATGTTGTAGGCTCTGAATTATTGAGGCAAATATATTTTGGTCTGTTTCATACTCGAATTGGTTATGAAACCATTTTATGGGGAAATTCCAGCAAAGCGGTAATCATCTTCAGAGCCCAGAAGAAGGCTATTCGCCTTCTAGCTGGTGTTGGACTCCGTGGTCACTGTCGTCCCCTGTTCATTGATATGATAATAATGACACTGCCTTGCATTTATATTTATCAAACCTTCTGTGAAGTACACTCAAACAAAGGGAGTTGTCTGATATTCACAAATACGAAACCAGATCGGCAAACCAAATAGCTCTTCAACGCTTCAAGCTCACTAAGTCGAAATCTAATTCTCTGAATTTGAATCTTTATAACAATTTGAGCTCAGAAGTTCGCGCCTTGAATGAAAATTGTTTTAAGATTAACGTGAAAAGTATCCTCATAAATAAATGTTTTTGTAGTGTAGAAGAATTTCTGAATGCATGAAAAATTTTTACATAACTTTTACCATTTATATATTTATTTATGATTTTTTTACAACATATTTTTAAATGTTATTTTTATATGTATATGTCGATAAAATGAATGTTTTTACATATTATCCTATCTTATATATTTTGCATATTATCTTCCATATATAATATTTCTGTACAAACTGACGTGCTATAAACCGACGTGTAAACTAGCCAAATAAAGTCTATTCTATTCTATCTGTTGATAGTGGATTTTAATAGGTACATAAATCGCGACTCGGAAGCTTTTGATAAAAATAATGATTGCCAATGAATATTTCATTTCCGCTTCATTAACTTTCAGTATACTTCTTGAAAAATATATCATGGTGGCGTATGCGAAAATATGATTTGTACATTTTTGACAGAGCAGAACCCAGAAGACATTGTGATTGCCCGTTAGATGGCGCGGGGGCACATCAACTTCAAAATTTTAAATAGCGTGCGGGGTCATGTGGCACATCGTTGAAAATATAGTTCAATTCTCTTTCCAACCATCTAATTGATTTTATCATTTGGTTGATTTGTTTTTTCACAATGTGCATTTGAAATGTCAAGCATAAGTCCGGCTTTCTACAGTCCCCCCCTGTTGACCTTTGAATGGTTCGACGTAGAACAATGAAAAATAAAGGTATTGAATCATATCACCGATGCTACTTTTTGAACTGTGAGTTGGTGTAACATTACCAAATTGTATGGATGCAATTTGTGTTCCTTCATATATTTTTTTACTGTCGATGTTGATACTTCAATCGTATTTGCTACAAGTGAGGTACTTTGTTGAGGATTAACCACCATTTCGGCAATTACCGAAACTTCCGTCTCCGAAATTAATTTTCGGCCAGCTCCACTGGCCCTATGAACAGAGCCAATATCTCTGCTGCATGGTAGTTCCCACGAGCCTCACCAAAAATGTAGATTGCTTCAGTTTTCTCTTCGATAGGACGTACACGAACCATGATGATGTTTCAAATTCAAAATATACTAGTAGAAGTAGCATTACATTTTTCTTTAAATACAAATGCGATAATATAAACAGCAGGTAAGTAATGATATAATCATTGTTACATTAGAAATTCTTAAACATCGACAAAATAATCCAATTTCATAATGAGCATTTCTAGGTTAGTGCTTGATTATCAGTATACTAAATCCGATAAATGATACCCTTTATAAGTATGGTCATTAAAAATAAATGAGTTGGGTATTATTTGGGTATAATATCTTGAAAAAGGCTATAAATGGCTATTGTATAGCGAAACACGTGTCGTGGTTTTGTAAACCCAGTTTAGTGAAAATAATTCAGTGAATTGAGTGTCTTTTGTTTACTTCAATATGGATTTTTCTCAACTATCGTTGAATTACCTTTTCAACGGTGTGCAACTCGACCTCTATGCCCTTCGAAATTTTCAAGTTGTTATGCCCCCAGTGCCCTCTGTTGAGTAATTGTAATGTTTCTTCCCTCAAAAAGTAGGATCGGTAATACCATTCAAAATATTTGTTGTCCCATTGTTTCATATGAAACCGATCAAAATTCTTCGGGATCATGGAACCATTCAGATCCGCACTTATGCTTGACATTTCAAATTCACATTGTGAAAAAACAAATCAACGAAATGATGAAAACAATTAGATGGTTGGAAAGAGAATTGAACTATCTTTTAAAATTTATCGGGCAATCACAATGTCCTTTATTTCAAAAAGTAGTATCGGTGATATCATACAATACCTTTTTTTTTCATTGTTCTACGTGGAGCTGTTCAACAGTTTTAAGGGGGGAGGGCTATAAAAAGCCGCACTGTATATCTCATCATAAAAACGTGTCCACTCCGAAATAGAAATTGAGCATGGTTCTCGCGTACTTCTGAAGTTAAAATTTTCCAAAATGCACCTTGGTTTTTTGCTTCACTGAGTTTTGCTATAATGTTTTTGTCATATTCCGTTTGTTTGTTATGAATTAGTTATTTATACTCTTTTTTTATATTCAAGTAGTCAGATTTATAAGGCTCGAGAATAAAATTATTCTGATTACTTTTTAATAAACATTGCTTTCTATGAATCCAAATACCGCAGTAATAAACATTAAATTGAAGTTGTTTTGTACAAAAAAATAAGGAAATAAATTAATTTATCGAAAACCGCTGATATGACCATATATTATAGGGTTCCAATAAAAATCGTAATGTTTATCTCAAACAACGTTGAGTACGATTAGTTGCTTTAGGATATATATTGGTAATCATAGTTATTCAAACTTATCAAAGATATTGAAAAATAACCCTTTTAATTCAAGTGAATAGATTGATGCTTAATTCTTTAAATTGGATCGATTGAATGGTAGAAGCTAGTGTGTCAGTTTACACCAAGGCGACATTCAATGCAATAACATATATAAATTATAGTTATAGGCCAGTAGATATAGACAATCAATTAATATTAATTCCAAAAGTTTTCAAACTTCAATGGTATGTTAGTACATCAATGAAAACAAACTATAAAATTTTCCAGAAGTCTGCGATGAACGGAACATTGTTATAATTGCAAAAATCGTTTTCATGCTTTATTATTGCTCTGAAAATTGCAAAAGTTCTGCAAACCAGGCACACCTATAGTAATGGTGTTTTACAACATGCATTGAGTTTGCAACCTTGTGAAAGTTACGTAACCTTGTTTTTTGTAATTTCATTCATTTCAATTTGTTTACAAAAATTACAAAAGTTTTGCAAATTGGATAAGTGAACGGAAAAAAAGTTTAAAATATCCACGTACACTTGCAACCATTTCTGAAAAACGCATCATTTATTTATCAAACTTTTTTATCGACGCTCCCATTTTCAATTCACACAAGAATTGAAATAATTACAAAAGTTTTTTATTGTGGTTGCAAATAAAGAAAATATTGGTCTTAGTGGATATGTAACTTCGCAACCTCGTACGAAAAACGGATTCTATTTAACCAATATATTTTTTTTGCATTTTAACAACTTCTGAAATAATTGCAAAAGTTATGCAAATTCAATTAAAATTACGACTGATATTTTACGTGAAGCAAGAGATTTTCAACCGTCATTGTTCAACGGAACATTTTTTTGTATAATTATTTTTTTTTTTATAATTTGGCTATAAATGCAAACATTGTGCAAATATGTTCAAGATATACCGGGTGACACAGGATATCGGGCCACCCCTGTAACTTCTGCATTCGTGAACGGATTTTTCTGAAATTCGGTACAGTTATATAAGCAATCATTTCGGATTTGATCACATTTTAATCCAATACGGCGAACTTCCGGTTTGTCTGGAAATGCCAGCAACTTTGTTTTTTCAAATGGTACACCCTGTAAATTTTTACATATTCAAGTTTAACAGGTCAATACAAGTCCAAACCTTATGTCAAATGTAATTTTTTTGAAACAATTGAAATTAAAATTGTTTTTTTATTTTACTTCGTGGATAAATGAGATTTGGTCAAGGCTATTCACAATGAGTCGCACATAACAGAAAAACATTATTTTTCTGAAAAATTATTTTTTGTGTCATTTATTGATGAATTAATTAATTCACATTTGGATCAAATATTTTTTTCAAATGAAACCCCTATGGGCCACCTACCTGTCTCTCTAGAACATTCATTAAGGAAAAAAATTACATATCATTTTTGTATTTCGGTGCAGTAACAAATTGTATACATTCAAAAATCTACAACTAGTTCATGAGTTTCCTTGCAGTTCGAATAATTTTTCAACTTAGTAAGCTGTGGAAAACAACATTTCTGAATCTTGTCAACTAATTGTGTTTCGCTGTCATCTTTCATCTCAACTCTCGAAAATTAGTTAACTTCCGGGAATTAGTTTAGTAGAAATGTAAAATCAAAATTATAGGTTCACAAGAAGTGAACAGTTTGTTATGTTATTAATTTACGGAGAATGTCTTGAAAACATTGTCGCCGCTTGTCAGTTATACGCTGAACGATACCCACACAGAAGACACCCAAAAAGAACTTTTTTTTAAAATGTGGAGAGAAGATTTCCAAAAGAACCCAACAATGGAGAAGATGATCGTAAGTGAGGAGGCAGAAATGAATGTTTTCCTTATGTTGATTTGGATCCAACCGCTTCGACGCGGGAATTGGAATACCAATGCCATGTCAGTCGAGAAAACGCTAGAAGAATTTAAAAAAAACACCATTATCGTGCTTATAAGTATAACTTACACAATTAGTTGACGAGATTCAGAAATGTTGTTTTCTACAGCTCACTATGTTGAAAAATTATTCGAACTGCCAGAAAACTCATGAACTGGTTTTAGATTTTTGAATGTATACAATTTGTTACTGCACCGAAATACAAAAATGATATGTTATTTTTTTCCTTAATGAATGTTCTAGAGAGACAGGTAGGTGGCCCATAGAGGTTTCATTTGAAAAAAATTAATTTTTGATCAAAATGTGATGTGACTGAATTGATTAACCAGTAAGTGACAAAAAAAAATAATTTTTCAGAAAAAAATTAGTTTTTCTGTTATTTGCGACTCATTGTGAATAGCTTCGACCAAATCTCATTTATCCACGAGGTAAAATATAAAAACAATTTTAATTTCAATTGTTTGAAAAAAATTACATTTGACATAAGGTTTGGACTTGTTTTGACCTGTTGAACTTGAACATGTAAAAATATACAGGGTGTTCCATTTGAAAAAACAAAGTTACTGGCATTTCCAGAAAAACCGGAAGTCCGCTATATTGGATTGTAATGTGATCAAATCCGGGATGGCTGCTTATATAACTGTACCAAATTCCAGAAAAATCCGTTCACGAATGAAGAAGTTACAGGGGTGGCCCGATATCCTGTGTCACCCGGTATATTAGACCGACATATCTACAGTAGTCCAGTTAAATACTTGATTATCCATCGCGTATAACTGTTATATTTTGTACTGGTTGCTTGAAATTGCATCCGAAGAATAATACGGTTACGTAGTTAACCATTAAAAAATTTGAAACTAATTCTTGATCTCAGAAGTAAACACCGTTTTCAACTAATCAGCGAAATAAATTCAATCTAATATTTTCGAATGCAACAATCGAAAGAATAAAAAATTTTGCTAAATTCTGCTAAAAGACTATTGGCAGACATTCATTTTTTATCGCATTAGAAATGACATGCAATCAGTCTCCATTTGAAATTTTCACTTGTCACAACATGACTTTATAGCGATCGACGAGATTTTAAAATGAATAATCGATGCTCTATGGAAGGAAGGATATCAAAACGTTATCGATTGTATATCTCGCAAGTACATAATTTTCATCATCAAACAGAAACGTTGCTGAAAAATAAAAAATTATGAAATCGATATTACATCTCACATTTAATTTTTACAGGTATGTATTTCTTGAATTGAATAAAATTATAATTCACCTTTCCACTCGACTTTCTTACTCCAATTGTGGTTTCCCATGAAAAATTCTATTGAATCCGAATGGAGGACTGAAATGTAATCGACACGTAAGAATCATTTTCTTTATTTATAAAAATTTTGAAAATAAAGAGGAAAAAACATGTTGGTCTATTTCAGTTATAGCTCCAGGACTATTAGATGAAAGTGCATTGTTTTTGGTTAGTTAAATAGTTGTCTGTCATAAAAATACAATTGTCAGTCTTCTTATTATTCTGGTAATAAATCATGTTACTAAACAGTTGTAGGTTAATCGTACTAATGTACAACTGTACGAGTGTTTTTTAAATCTCAATATTTGCTAATTTTTTTAATGAATCAAGAAAACTATGGAAACGTGTCGAGAGATTCTCAATCCTCCATCAAACGTACTCAAGAGTATTTTTTTATGCAAATTCCTAATTGTAATATGATGTTTTGAATTCATATCGAAAACGTTAGCTTTCAACATTGAATGATTTCACCTACCGTTGACGATCTTTTTGGTCGATAGTTAACTTGTTAACACAATGAATGTAATTTAGTATATAAAAATCTTTATTCCTAATGTTCCACATAGTAACATAGTTTGCAAATTATTATACTTTTTTTTATTGGTGCCCCTTTTTACCCATTTAAAGCACGCCTCAGCGTGTTTAAATCGAACTTTAAAAAACGCGCGTTTTTTAAAGGTAACCATGACAACATCAACAAATCGAGAAACGTGAAGTCTAAATGACAAATTTTTGATTATTGATCTGACAGGAGTACCTTGTAACGTCAAAATATTACTCACAATTCGTTCATTTATATGTGCTCCTCCATCCATTTGATGAACTTTTCATATTCTTTTTTATATATATCACTGGATTTTCGCGGTATCAACCGCGATTCTGCCTCACTATTCAAAAAATCGATATTAGAATAATTCATTTTTGAGCTCTGGTGACAACAAATATTGATCTTTGGTAACAAATTGCAAATGAATGTTTTTCTCATTTCCATGACAACGAAAGGTATACTGATGTCACATCACGAATTCAACCTTCTTGCATTATTAGTTCTTATTTCTATTATTTGTAGTAATAATACCAGTATATATGATTTCAAAGTGCACCAATAAAAAAAAATAACGTAAAGTATTCGTGGATAACTGGTCTTAAAAACACTTGCTCTATTTCGAGCACTCCGGCTGCGCCGTCGTGCTCGAAAAATCGCGCGTGTTTTAAAGCCCTTTTTATCTACTTATACTTTAATATACTATTTGCTTTTCTTTGGTAGAGTACAAGTACGAAAATATTTTTCTTTTAATTTTACCCTCATTTCCGTCTTGCAGAAGAGGTTGCAAATTAATGAAAACATTCTACGTCAGGACATCTCCACTTGCAACCATTATTTGAAACTTTCGTAATAATTCCGATACTTCAATAAAAAAAAAACAATTCAATGAAAAAATATATTTTATTGTCAAGAACATTATTTTAGTGATTTTTTCGAGTTTGCAGAACTTTTGGAATTTTCATCGAAAAATTAGGACTAATTTTTTTTTTCGATGAAACAGACATTTCCGTTTTGTATGAGTGGTTGCAAATTCATCAGAGGATGTAAATTGCTATTTTTCAAAATTTCGAAAGTTTGCAGAACTTTTGCATATTTTTCCGCGCTAATAATGTGAAAATTAATTAAATCCTGATTTTCAACATCTTTCGTACATAAAAAAGGGTTGCAAAATCTGACTACATATCATATGAAAGTCCTCTTCACTCTACTGAAGTTTTGAAACTTTTGTAATTATTATTAAATTTTGGGAAAATCATGTCTATCTCTACTGGCCTATTATGACAAGATACCAGTATAAAAAGGTTATATAATTGAAGTCCGACTTAATGCATTAGCCAAATTACCAATAAATGCCGATGTAGAAAACTGATTATGATAACATTAAAATATCATTACTATTTAAGTAATAAATAATAAACGGTTATCTGAAAAAGTGGTGACAATCGAGCACGTAGTGGGAACAAAAGTATTGCCAAGATGAAAGTTCAAACACGATCGACGGAGCTCTGAGGAATGATTAATTCAAATGTTATGAGACGAATAACGTGTGCTACCAGTCGGAAAGGTAGATTTTACAATGTATTTATTGATTCTGAAATTATCATCAAATAATTTGACATATGGGACCTATTCTCCACTGAAAAAGGGAAACATAATTTCCATTCTTACCTAAAAACTTCAAACTCTACGGTTTAAAGTTGTTTATATCCTTATATTTCTGAGTAATCTAACCCAAATCAACAGAAAAAAGTATAACCCAACTGGTTTCCTTTTGGGTTTATTCATTTCTAGGATTCCAAGATATAATAAAGGTAAAAAATTCAGATCTACAACACTCCACTCATCTATTAAACATGAGCAGACATGGGCGTAGACCGAACTTACTCGGGTGTCAATCAGATTATTGATTTACTTCAACAGATAATAACTAATAATTATGTATAAAGTTCAACTTTGAATTCGAGAATATGATGATACTAATAATATTATTGTTTTTGCCCGCGTTGGCGACAATTAATATGATAATTATTATTGCTAGTATTTTGATTTTTAATATTTTTAATTATTTTTTTTTTAATAATTAGTCACCATAATAAAAGATTTGCCACTTCTTATGATAGTTTGATTAGTTGATTTATTTTTATTGAAAATTAAAAAAAAATACCTATCATAACAGTAATAAATTATCCGGCTATGTTGCTTACTCTTTTACCTGTATTCTTTTACATTATCCCAGCTCAGTCGCTACGCCTATGGAAACATGTTATTACTCCCTCTCAAAGCAGGACTCAGTGGTGCCATCTAGTTGCTCTGCTTGAAGTCAATGTACCATTTTATGGAAATATTGGTTGTAATGTGATCAACAGATAAATAATGAATCCAGAACATAGTCAAATAGTTATTCTTTTATTGAATCGAATGCTTAAATATACCTACCCTGCGAAATCTATCTTATCTGTAATACTCTGATCAAACAGTGAAATGTGAAAAGTTAAAAGTGAAATACCTTGCTCATGTGCAATTAGATTGTCAAATGGCTGATTTGCTTCCGTTCTTGGTGTATTTTCGTATTTATTGATTAGCAAATTTTTGGCCCCTCAATCCTCGTTATTTTTCTTCCTGGCAACCATCACTTTTTGTTTTTTCTCAAAAATTTTAGGTTTTTACTTACATTCTATGACACTTTTCCTTATTCTACACTATGCTATGGATTTTATATACAATTTACATTTCTATACCTTACATAATATATACAGAGTTTCTGTACTCGAAATTTTATATTTCATCATTTTTCATCGAAAAGTTTTGACATGTCGCTGTCATGTTTCCTTGATTTGATTTTAACAAACAGGATGTTCCAACTTAATATATTATTCTTGTCTACTTGAGATCTAAGGTTTTATTCATGAATTTTGATTTCTATATTTTTCATAGGTTGTGCAAATGAAATGAATTGTTGGCAACATACTTATGACAATAGAAAAGCTCCACTGCTAAACTCTTGAGACATCTGCGTCGACTAGAAAATGGTACAAGGTTTCAGAAAAGCAACATGTTCAGAAAAATGTATATATCTTTATATATATAATTCTACTGTACGTGTGTGTCACTGAACTCCTCCTAAACGGCTGGACCGATTTTAATGAATTTTTTTTGTATGCGTTTTGTATGCGGCAGATGGCGCTACAGTCGGTATCATAAACGGCTGGACCGATTTGAATGATTTTTTTTTGTATGCGTTTGGGTGGCGCCCTGGATGGTTTAGATTCACAAATCATCCCCCTAAATGTTAAGGGTGGTCCACCCCTTAATTTTTATCTTTTATTTTTCAGAAAAAAAAATTGTTTTAATTTTTTTATGATACAACATTCAAAAATACATACAACTCTAAATTTTCACCCTTCTACAATCAACCCCTATTTTTTTGGCAAGATTTTTATTTTTATTTTGTTATGACTTGGAATAAAAAAATTCATATTACTCTTAATTTTCACCCTTCTACGATCAACCTCTATTTTTTATTTTATAGAAAAAACGGGATAACAGGAAAACGGGATAACGGGAATAACGGGATGATGAAAAAACGGGGAAACGGGATGACAGGATAAGGGGATCAGAGAAAAACGGGATAACGGGATAAAGAAAAAATGGGATAACAGGAAAACGGGATAACGGAATAACTGGATAATGGGATAACAGGAAAACGGGATAATGGGATAACGGGATAAAGAAAAAACGGGATGACAGGCTAAGGGGATAACGGGAAAACGGAATAACGGGATAAAGAAAAAAAGGGGTAACAGGAAAATGGGATAAAGGGATAACGGGAAAACGAGATAACGGGACAACAGGAAGCGGAAGGAGTCAAAAGCATAATCTAGATGGAACAACATAAAGGAAAACATAGAAAAAAAGAAATTCTACGCGGACGAGAGTTTTCGGGAAAAACATTTTAGGGAACATAGAAATTTGGACAGGACAACGTCTGTCGGGTCCGCTAGTATATATATATATATATATATATATATATATATATATATATATATATATATCTGGATAAGTGTTCTTGAATCTTTTTATATATAGTAAGTAGGAGATTTTTCTTGGATTTTGGATTCAGGTTGACAGAAAAACGATTTTATTAGATCATTTGGACGACGTTTCGTCCCTAGCTGGGGACTTCTTCAGGTATAGCGATTTATCGATTCATTTCTACATATTCTGAAAAAATAGTGATGAATTTTGTTTCGATGAAAATTTTCTTACATTTCTTTCAATAAAATGACCTGTACTTACCTAAGCAACAAAAACGGTTACTCAACATTGTGTTATTCTCTTTTTCTTCATTGTGGTTATAAGTAGTTATTTTAAATTTTATTTCTGGGTTTGTTATGAACGATGAAGGCGACAAAATGGTTGTTGTGAAAGTGAAGTAGGTATGTTGAGAGCATGTGCGAATTCTAGTTGGTCGTGTTGGATCGACTATTAATAAGGCTATGTGTGTAGGGGGATTGGGAATGAAGAAGTTTTGATCTTCAAAAAACTTTTTAACAAAAAATTAAACCGACAAGAAAAGAAACTGAAAAGCAAAAAATAAAATGAACCTTGTTAGTCTTAATAACTAAGCTCCTAATGTGAGTAACTAATTTTGAGTCGGCGCCGGACAAACAAACAAATTAATAACGTAAAGCGTAAGATGATGGCAGCGGGGTGCGCGGCGGCGGCGCGCCCCTTCGCCGGAAATTGCCGAGCGTTCTCGAAGTCAATATCAGCGAGACAGCTATCCGAACGGGTAAACACGTGAGGGCACACGTCGTTGCGAGTGGTCGTGCGGAGATTTCACGTTGCATTTTTATGTTATTTTGTTTTGATCATTTCTTTAGAGTAATTTATTTTCGTTGATTGTTTGTTTGGCGCCGATTCAAAATTAGAAACTTTCATTAGTTTAGGAGCTTAGTTATTAAGACTAAAAAGGTTCATTTAATTGTTTTGCTTTTCAGTTTCTTTTTCCGTAGGTTTAATTTTTTGTTAAAAAGTTTTTTTTTCTGGCTGAAATATACTAATTGTTACCTACTTAATTTGGATTACTTTCAAAATATTTACTTAACCACCTTACTCTAACTATTAACTGTTATATACTATATAACTAGCTGGTACCAGCGACTTCGTCTGCGTTGTACTTTGTATTTTTTGTGACTACTATTACAAATGAAGGGTCTACTGCAATAATGATGATGATGGTGTCATTGTTTTAAGATAATTGGGTTTCAATTTTATAAATGGTGATGGACAATTATCATTATTGCCGTAAACACCTGTGACGCTGAGCGTTCTAGCCGTGTATCAAATTATTAAAAATTTATTTATCGCGGGACTGTCAGCGATACTGCTGAGTTTGTAAACGAGAATACTAATGCCGTTGTACATGCTGGAGATTTGATGCAACAAATCTCCGGAAAATCTCTAAAAAGCATTTGGGGCACTGATCGGCTATTGTATCTTATATTGAAGTTATGTACAACCATTCTAAAAGTAATTTTTTATGTAAAAATAAGAACATTTCATTAATCAATGTTTTTAATTAAGTACCAGCATGAAGTTTTCTCCTATTATGCATGTCCACACAATTAAAATATTCATTGCCTTGCTTCAAAAACTGAGGCTTTCCAACATTCCATCAATTTTGTTTTTCCTATTTCCCCATATAGGAATTTAATTCTGACAGGACCAAGTGTAGTTGTCACACAGACTTGTATATAATAGAAAGAGAAAGAGAGAGAGAGAGAGAGAGAGAGAGAGAGAGAGAGAGAGAGAGAAAGTCGCATGGAGGGGGCATAACGTTTTTTTCTTACGTGACGATTTCTAGCATTCAACACCTACCGCAAGCCACGTAAAGGAACTTCGATCCAATAAAACCATAGAAAAATATCAATTCCAACATTAGGCATACTACTAAGATAAAAGGTAAAACAATGAAACCTTTTATATAGGTTGTAAAAACATGAATGTGGAAGTTCTGTTGTGTGCTTAGAACAAGTATAATAAAAATGTTTGGCTAATTAAAATAACAATTTGAGGAAGGATGTAGGAAATGCAAAAGCGATTGGAAATTACCGAAACCGAAATAAAGGAAATTGAAGAAACTGATGCTGTCAAAATTGATTTGTTCATTCAAGGAGGTTATATTGACATTGTCGATGAAGGAATGTATATCGAATATTTCTAACAATGTTAGTTTTTTTTGCGCATATCGCAGACGTGAAATTTTTGGGTGGGTGAGCGGGTGGGCCCTTTTCACTATGAAAATATGTTGAGAATTGTGGTATGCAAATGAGCTTTTTATATTAGCAATTTAGTTATAAGGGTTTGGGTACTCATCTATTCAGATTTGATTATCTATAGGAGATTGAATACGGATATCTATGTTTGGTGTTATAAATACTTTTTAAAATGGTGTGGCATGTGTAAAATGATAAAAAACAAGTGTTGTCATATTTATTTGAGATGTTCCTCACATCATATGACACTTTACCTAAGAATCGTATTGAAGTAATAGATGGGGGAGGTTTATTGTGTCTATAAGCGGAAGGTAAAAAGAGAACGGTTCACGGTCGATGGTAAGGTCTATTAAATAGGGATGGGGGAATAACCATTACTATAAGATGTTGGAGTGAAAGGTTTGTTCAGGAGAAAATCAAAGGCTGCATGTATGTGGCTGCAAGGGTGGTAACTAGATGGATTATGGGTCGGTTTTCTGCAAATTGAAATTTAAAAAACTGGTGTGATTTGTTGATGAAAAGTTGTTGTTTTCTTTTCTATTGCTTAAACTTATGGAAGAACGTAGGACATTTTAAAAGAGTCGTTGTTTTTTTTTCATGGTAAATCTTATGAAAGAATGTAGGAATTTCCAAAAAAATTGGGAGTGCATTCAAGTTCTCTAAAAAATAAACACCGTGGGAAAAATATTAAAAATTAATAGTTTTTATTTTAATTTTTCCTGTTGATGTTTTTTATGTTGATGATTCGTTAATTGTCAATACAACCAATCGAATTAGGTTTAGTAATAGATGGTACATGAATTGGTTGTATTTTTCTTTCGACAGTTGTAAATTATTTTTATAATTTGAATAATAAAATCATTCAACAATCCAAAATTTCACAAGCCAAAAATTTCACAAGCAACAAGTTATATCTCTTTAGCATTGTTTCCATTCAGTAAAATAAATATATTATTTTGAATAAAAATTATTGCGAAATTATCACAAATTCCATGGACGAGACAGCGAAAGTTTTAAAGTCTCGTGGAATTTTTGGAAATTCCTTCTGGTATTTTTCGAAAAAAATATCGCGCACTACCAACAACTAAAGAATATGTATCTTATCTTATATGGTTTGTATGCAAATGAATGCTTTCTACAATTTTTGTGGGAGGAAGCGTGCGAATTGTCTAATACTACTAACTGATGCAGTCTGTTCTCTTATACAAAGAAATCAATACTTGCTGGATTTGTTGGAAACGCCCACACTCTTAGGACCCATTAGTTAACTACTATAGTTAGAACTGATCGATTTTCATGACTGACGTATTCAGGTTATTATTAGAAATCGGAATTACCGATTGCGTATGAGTATTCGCTATTGGTGAATGCGTCTGAAAACGAAATATTTTTTCATCCCCAGAAGGAAGTGACACTTCTATTTGCCATATTGAAAGTTCAACTTTGCCTATCGCACTTTCTCTCCCACAAAACGAGTCTAGTCGGCTAAAACGCACAAACTGCTAATCACAAACAAGAATTAAAACATTTCAGGAAGCCATGCGTGGGTTGTCACTAACAAAAATAAAAGTTGTTATATCTCAAAAAAGAAGTAATCCCAATAAATATGGTACGTGAAATATAATAAAAATGAATCAACTATTTTCATCACAACTGATAAAGGAAACAACTTTTTAACAAAAAATTAAACCGACGAAAAAATCAACTGAAAAGCAAAAAATTCAATAAACCTTTTTAGTCTTAATGATAATTGAGCTTCTAAACTAATGTGAGTGACTAATTTTGAGTAGGCGCCAAACAAACAATTATCGAAGATCATTATATTACATTGAAGAAGTAATCAAAACGCCGCTGTGCATCTCGCTGCCATCATCATTTTACGTTTTACCTAATTCAATTGCTAGTTACTCACATTAGTTTAGGAGCTCAATTATCATTAAGACTAAGAAGGTTTATTTTAGTTTTTGCTCTTCAGATGATTTTATCACCGGTTTAATTTTTTAAAGTTTTTATTTTTCAATTTTTTGTGGCTGAAATCTACTAATTACTACCTACTTAATTTTTTATTACTTCCAAAATACTTACTTACCTAGCTTACTTCAACTATTAACTGTTGAATAATATGATTATCTACTTTAACTATTTATTGTTATATGCTATAAATTATTTTGGTAAGTTCTGGTTAGTTGATTTCATCACTTTGTATATAATTTGTTGAAATGAATTCAAGATAAATGCGAGTCATACCGTTTTCATGGATATGTTTAAATATGTCACAGTCTTGTCAAACATTTTCAACTGTTAATATTCATTTTATATTTCCGCTAATAAATACGTTTGGGATTCACATTAAATTACATTCATTGGTACAAGTTGTTTGCACAACAAAGTTCTGCCCGACGCTCTGCTCAACAGGTTATGGGCCCAGGATTTGAAATCTGAAAGCATAGAATTCGTGTACCAACTAAAGTTAACCAAGAAGTGTTCCTGTCCAGTAAAAACGTATTGAAAGACTCTCATAGTGTAAAATATAAGTGATTCTGTGAATATATCCAGAATTGAAACCCTGAACAAAGATAATTATGATACCTGGAAAATGCAAATGGAGGCCTTACTGATCAAGAATGATGCATGGGTATACGTAAATGGTGAATTATCGAAACCATTTTCGATTGAAGGGGACGCAGCTTCTTTGAGCAGTGTACAAAATTGGGTAAATAATGATAACAAAGCAAAATCCGATATAATTCTGTCAATTAGTCCGTCAGAATTGAAACAAATCAAAGGATGCACAACTTCTCGTCAAGTTTGGCTGAAGTTGGAAAATATTTACCAGTCAAAAGGACCAGCTCGAAAAGCGACACTATTGAAACAGCTCACGTTGCAGCGAATGAATGATGGTGACGATGTTCGTGATCATTTGAACAAAATTTTTGACGCAGTTGACAAATTGAACGAAATGGAAGTCGAAATCAATCCAGACTTACTGTCCATTATGTTATTGTACAGTTTGCCCTCTAGTTTTGAAAACTTCAGATGTGCAATCGAGTCCAGAGATGAATCACCAGTTCCAGATACGCTACGTGTGAAAATCATTGAAGAAAACGATGCACGAAAAAATGAAGCTAGGAATTCAATGCAGAATGCAATGTTTGCAAATAAAAAGCATTTTCAAAGCCCCCCATTCGGAAGCTAATACGAAGAACAAAGAAGTTGGACATAAAGCATCAGAATGTAAATATAATCTAAAAATCGATGAACCTTCAGCAAAATGTGCCGAAAATGTGTGTCTATGTGCCACCGAAGTTATTCGAAATGGCGATATTGAAACGAAATGGTGCTTAGACAGTGGTGCAACGTCATATTCGTTGATTTGTTGAAAATATAAACAGGATGTTCATAAAATCAGATGTGGAATCATCTACGACTGAAAGATAAACCTTAGTCACTATCTTCCATCGTCAAAATAACCTCTTGTGGGGTATTCATGTTGGAAAGGGAAACATTCTCAATTGAATATTGATAGAAAGATTTTTTTGTGAATTGAAAAATCCACGATTAAAATGAAGTTATTTTTTGTGAATGTCTAACAGAAAACAACTACTTCCCCGGCTAAAGCCACTCTGGACTTTGAACTACATCTGATAGATATTCTGAAAAGGCCCTAACTCAAAAGAAAAAATCTGAAATTGAAAATTTGCATTTTCATTCAGATAGTTATTTGATTTTTTATTCCAGTCTTAATTAAGAACTCATAAAGATGAATGAGGCAAATAAGAATGTTTTCCAAAAGAGAGTACTTACCAGAAATCATTCGTAACATTGACGCAGGAGAGACATTGCATTCACTAGGTCTTCAATACATTTTTGTCGACGAAAATCTATTTCACGCTTCCACGATCATCACGAAGATCGGAAGAAATGGGAAACACATTTTCAAGAAGCAATCTCACTTTGCAAAGATGGAAAAAGTTAGAATCATTTCTTTTGGAGAGACACTTTGAAATTAGTGTTTTCTGACATTAAAACCTGTCATGGGGTATAATAGATTGATTTGTTGAAAATATAAACAGGATGTTCATAAAATCAGATGTGGAATCATCTACGACTGAAAGATAAACCTTAGTCACTATCTTCCATCGTCAAGATAACCTCTTGTGGGGTATTCATGTTGAAAAGGGAAACATTCTCAATTGAATATTGATAGAAAGATTTTTTTGTGAATTGAAAAATCCACGATTAAAATGAAGTTATTTTTTGTGAATGTCTAACAGAAAACAACTACATATTCGTGTAAAGAAACTGAAAATTTCACTGAAATGGTTCACATAAATAACGAATCATTGAAACAATCAAAAGGATATCGAATTTGGCTGAAAGAAGAACGGAAAATTCACATAACAAGAGATGTGAAATTTTTTGAGAAAAATCAATCAAGTCTTGATGAATATCAAGATTTTGTTCCGATTGAAAATGAGGTAAATAATTCACCTCGAACAATTGACATTGAAGTTAGAAATATCATGCCTGAACCTGACATGAATCAAACTAGTGAACCAGAACCTGAGGATAATGTTCAAGAGGATGAAGAACCCCAAATATGTCATGAACAACACTCTTTACTCAGGAGAGGACCTGGCAGACCGAGAATTGAAAGGTCGGGCTCTAGGGGAAGACCTCGGAAGATTTATAGAGCGATGTAAACTCAACATGAAGAAGGAAATATTGCACTTATTTCAGAAATTCCAATGAAACATGCGATGTCTGGACCTGATAACACCGAGTTTTACCATGCTATGGTGGAAGAAATTAAGTCCATCATAAAAAATGATACCTGGGAACTCAAGCAACGTCCAAAAGACCGACATATAATTGGAAGTCGTATGGTACAGAGCTGATGGAACACTCGATACAAGGAAAGCACGACTTGTAGCCCAAGGTTTTAGTCAAGAACCAGGTATACATTTCAATCAAACTTTCGCTCCAGTTGCTAGACTAAGTTCGATTCGACTTGTTGCGGCACTGGCAAACAAATTCAAAATGTCACTTCGACAGTTTGATGTAACTTTGTGCGTACCTAAATGGCGAAATCGAGGAAGAAATATTCATGGAACCTCCGAAAATGTTGAAAGAAATTCTAGAAACGATCATCAGTGCGGAAAGTTCGAACTCCAATGTTATCACGAGAGCGGCTGATATGTTGGATCAACTTCGTCAAGGAAACCAAGTTTGTTTATTGAAAAAATTACTATACGGTCTTCGTCAAGCCGGAAGAAGTTGGTATAACAAACTGAATAGCGTTTTGATATCATTCGGAGCCAAGCCATCAAATTCCGATCCATGCGTCTATCGCATAAATCAAGTGGAAGACTTGGGAATGATTGTGATTTATGTTGACGACATCCTGGTAGTTTCGAAAAATCCAAGTACGGCGGATACGATATATCAGAAACTATCGAATCATTTTGATGTGAAGGACTTGGGAGAAGTCGGATATTGCCTTGGAATAGAGTTTTCGAAGAAATAAAATAGAATAGCAATGCATCAAAGAGGATACATCAAAGAATTACTGAACCGTTTTGGGATGACAGATTCGAATGCAGTGTCAACTCCATTGGACCCCAATGTGAAATTGAAAAAGTCCGAAGGAGCCCCAAACGAAGATGTGCAAAAAATACCGTATCGTGAATTAATTGGTGCTTTGACGTACCTGAGCACTACAACGAGACCGGATATTAGCTTTGCCGTTAGTTATCTTGGGCAGTACAACAATTGCTACGATAAGCTACATTGGACTGCAGGTAAACGTGTTCTACGCTACCTGAAAGGAACCAGAACCAGATCAGGAAGTTTTGACAGGTTTTGTGGATGCTGATTGGGGGTCTTGTCTCGATGACAGAAGATCCTATTCAGGATATACTTTTATTTTATCCGGAAGTCCAATTTCATGGGATTCGAAAAAGCAACGCACTGTCGCCCTCTCCTCTACCGAAGCAGAATATATGGGGATGACTGAGGCTGCAAAAGAAGCGATATATCTCCGGAATTTCATGAAGAATTTGGAACTTGAAGAGTTGACAGACATAATAATTTTCAATGATAATTTCAGCGCACTCAAACTAGCAGAAAATTCAACATTTCATGCTAGAAGTAAACACATCGATCTGAGATATCATTTCATCAGAGATTCGATTAGAAACGAAGAGGGGAAGTGTTGAAATGAATTCAAGATAAATGCGAGTCATACCGTTTTCATGGGGAAGTAGTTGTTTTCTGTTAGACATTCACAAAAAATAATTTCATTTTAATCGTGGATTTTTCAATTCACAGGAAAATCTTTCTATCAATATTCAATTGAGAATGTTTCCCTTTTCAACATGAATACCCCACAAGAGGTTATCTTGACGATGGAAGATAGTGACAAAAGTTTATCTTTCAGTCGCAGATGATTCCACATCTGATTTTATGAACATCCTGTTTATATTTTCAACAAATCAATGTCACAGTCTTGTCAAACATTTTCAACTGTTAATATTCATTTTATATTTCCGCTAATAAATACTTTTGGGATTCACATTAAATTACATTCATTGGTACAAGTTGTTTGCACAACAAAGTTCTGCCCGACGCTCTGCTCAACATAATTCAATCATCATAGAATGTAATTATTGTGACGGATGTAGGAGGGTCTGTCAATGTCAACTACATATGTGTGCCAAAGTTCACAAGTGAAAAATCAATCATCCCCTATTTTTCTACCCATAGGGGTGGATCAATTCATTCCAAATTGGAATATGATCAACTATGAGGTGTACCCTTTCTAATAAAAAAAGAATCATCCAAATCAGAAAACCCACTACAAAGTTATGCCTGATAGAATCGGTTAACGGACCAAAATTCAGAGGGTGAACGATCAATATCCTCCATTTTGCTACCCTTAGGGATGAATTTTTTTGTTCAAATTTGAATGGGACCAACTTCGAAGTACACCTTATCCAATGAAAAAAGAATTATCGGAATTGAACTACTCTGTGAAAAGTTATGCGTGATCATACATAAAAAAAATATACGCGTCGACTAGAGAACCTCCTCCTTTTTGATTTCGTCGGTTAAAAAGAGTACTAACCGGAAAAAAAATAATAGGCGCAGTATTAGCAATAGCTTTTTTCAACTCAACTTGCAAAGTAAGGTGAATAATAACAAGTGAAGATGTGGGAATATTATCCTAATTCTCAAGGTAAAAAAAAAGATATATACAATATGCAAATAACAAAAACATACTAAGTGAATTCATGATTTCTATAATAGTCTAAGATCCGGCAGCAATGACAATGTAATACATTGCTCCGGATTACCTTCAATTGAATATATTATATATAATTTATTTCAATGAATTCCAAATATATTTTTCAAGTGAATTAAAGGTTATTGAAAAAAAATATGTGAGGAATGTAAAAAATGGTTGCGACCTCTAGGTTGCCAGGTGTAAACAGGTATGTTATTGTTAATTATTTACGTTAAACTAAATTGCAGTTTGTTGCTGTGCACCATAATTCATGATTACCTTTAAAAAAATGTCCGCGAGTAGTGGTTGCCATGATTTGAATTGATTACTTTCGCTCTAGATGAGTGTGAGTAAGAGAGAAGAAATGCGCGCGCTGCTTTGTATTACAAACAAGGATTCAATGTGGTGTAGTTCAAGTATTATTGTTTTTTTAATTTCACCTGTGAAGCATTGATTTTTTAGCATAATGGAAATGAGAGGAATAATGTTTTGTTGAAAAAATCGACTATTGAATGTTCTGAGAAGTCCTTCCACATGTTCTTTGAATGCTAATGGACAGTATTTTATTATTATTGTCTTAGAAAATACAAATTTTTTTTCTATAAAAATATTACCAATACTTATCGTATCTCAGCTGCAATATTGAAAAATCAATTAATAAATGTTGGTCAATCAGGGCAATGAAATATGTATTTCATAATATTGGCATTGAAAAATTATTACGATTCTAATATTTTTTTTACTAAAAAAATATAAATTAGGCAAATGAATTTGCTTTAAAAAATAGTTTTTTCAAACATATTTATTTATCTTCTTTTTCTGAACTTGTAGTAACTTCATCTGCATCATCAGAGCTTTCATCTATTTCAGAAGTTTCATCCGTTCCTTCCTTGTCTTCCGAAGTGACCGCTTTTAACATGGATAAAATGTCTTCGACTGTCATTGGCGTCGGGTCACCAATGAACCATGTTGGTTTTAAAGTACCATCAATTGACGACCAACCGCAATCCTCTGCATTCAATTTCGCACAACATGAATCTGTTGCATTTCTATGATTGCGTCCAAATAAGTTATATTTGAGGGATTGCAGGGTGTTGGACAAAAAAAAACCTATACTATGTCTTCGCTAACGTTTCGCGAGTATATTTCTCGCTTTTTCAGAGCTATAATAACAATAAAATAAGTTTTGTTAGTTCACGACTACATTGGAACAATGTAATTATAGTTCCGTACGTATAGAAAGTCAACCTACCTTAGGCGTAATCAATCGTACAAAGTACTTCGTTGAGGTTGTTCGAGATATGCATTGTTGCAAGTCATCGTTGAATTCCAACAGCTATCCCCAGTGACAGAAAAGAAGAAGTACTGAACATTTTCAACCACTTCCACCCAAGAATTCAATTCCCCTAGAACATGAAGAAAACAACTGCATACATTTTCTAGACACATTGATGATAAAGAATGAAGGCGGTGGTTTATCCAACGACTGGTACATGAAACCTAGCAATCCTGGCAGAATTTTCAACTTTCTCTCGAACCATCCATTATCCCAAAAAACGTCCATCATCAAAGGTTTGAAACATAGGGCCTTATCCCTTAGTGATGATAGATTCCACGAATACAATCTCAAGAAAATTAAATGCGTGTTACTTCAAAACCAATATCCCGGATCCTTGATAAATTAAATTTTATACAACCGCTCTAATTCTAATATCAATACGGGTTCCAGTGAATATTTCAGATTAACTTACGTCAAAGGACTATCGGAAAAAATAAACAAGGTTCTACAAAATGATAAAACGTCGTTAGCACTATACAACGACAATAAATTTAAAAAAATACTTCCCAGAGTGAAGGATGAGTTACCCAAAGAGTCACAGTCAAACGTTATATACAATATCGATTGCGTGATTTGTATATTGGACAAACAAAACAATTATTGAAAAATAGAGTCAAACAACACACAAACGATTGCAGATACCTATCCAGATCTACAAGAACTGCACTCTCAGAACACCACCATAACCTAGGTCATCATTTCGATTTCAACAACACAACAGTTTTAGACTACGAAGACACCGAACGTAGAAGGCTAGTTTTAGAAATGAAATATATAAATAGTCACTGAAATGCAATCAATAGACGAACATATATTAAATACCTCAGTAGGATTTACAACAATATAATTGCTTTCTCAGTCACTTGAATATCAAAGTAAAACAAAAAAAATTCAAAAATTGTGAAATCGGTCGATGATGAACATAAACCTTCCTCAATGTAGTATACAGATCCACTCAGTCATTTGTATATGTTGAAAACCATTTCGTTACTCCCATCTTTTTTTGATTTATCGATGTTTTAC
The DNA here is from genome assembly GCA_018342105.1 of Gonioctena quinquepunctata. Taxonomy (NCBI): domain Eukaryota; kingdom Metazoa; phylum Arthropoda; class Insecta; order Coleoptera; family Chrysomelidae; genus Gonioctena; species Gonioctena quinquepunctata. The sequence goes on along the minus strand of JAFIRS010001886.1, from coordinate 81,775 downwards.
ACCTTATTGTTTTAATCACACTTGAATGCCAATTGTTAAGCAGAACGTTCCATTTTTAAACCATTTAATATATTAGATTATGATTTTTAACAATAGATCCATTGACATATGTTCAACGACGACTTGCAACAATGCATATCTCGAACAACATCAACTAAGTACTTTGTACGATTGATTACGCCTAAGATAGGTTGACTTTTTTACGTACGGAACTATAATTGCATTGTTCCAATGTAGTAGTGAACTAACAAAACTTCTTTTATTTATATTATAATTATAGCTCTGGAGAAGCGAGAAATATACTCGCGAAACGTTAGCGAAGACGTAGAATATTTTTTTTTTGCCAACACCCTCAAATATGCTTCTGTTGCATTTAGCCAACATTTTCTGCTTTAACGATTTCCAACAAGATTGAATCAATGTAGAGTCAACTTTGAAACTTTGAAAAAAAATCATTAGTTCTTGTTGCTATTTTTTTCAAAATAACTGATATTTGGCGTTATTTACTACAGTTGTACATTTTTTTACGCCATACATAAGAGCGGTAAATTCAGAGACAACATCAATTTTTTATCATCAAAAACGTCAATCACATCATTCTATTATGTGCTTTTTTGATAGGTCTTCTATTTTGAAAGCCCTGGCTTTTCCTTTATTATAAAACGTGGCTGTGTAGTCACAGCCAGTAAACGCACGAAATGCTGGTAAAGCAAGACATAAAGTCGGACCCAACTTCGACGCTTATTGTGTACAATTGATGCAAATAAACTATTTCTTTATTCATGGTATAAAACCTCCTCCTCCACCTATAGTGACATAAAATTACAACAAATATAGCTAAAGCTTAAACATAGAATAGAATAGATTTATTTCCAGAAAACATGATATACATGTACAAGAAAATTCGAGTTTTCACAAATATACACTTAATAAATATATAAAAAATTTCTTACAGAAATAGGTACATGAATAAACACAGACATAGCAAATAATGAAAATATGTATGTATGTAAGTACAAACATGTTCTTCAAACATTACACACAGTAGGGGCTGAATTATTATCGGTAAAATATTCGTTAACTTTAGCTTTAGCAATTAAGTTTTTTTTCATTTTATGTTTGAATATTCTTGAATTGAAATTCTTTATTTCGTTTGGAAGCATATTGTATAGCTTAGCACCCATGTAGTAAGCACTCTTTTGGAATAAAGTTGTGGTATGGAAGGGTAAAATGATTGTATTGGAAATTTGTCGGGTTTGGGAGTTGGCGAAATGATATATTTTTGTGTTATTATGTACAAGGACTAAGACATTGTATATACTGGGTGTTAATTAAGTACGTTGACAAACTTCGGGTGATGATTCTTTGGAAGATTTCAGGACGAAAAGTTCATATAAACATATGTCCCAAACGGCTTGGTTTTCGAAGTACAGGGTGATCAAAATACATTTTTTTCAAGAGGTTTTGGAGTTTACTATGACATTTTCGACAATAACCAATTTAAATTAGTAAGTAGTAGTACAATCCATTCAACAATGCGCACCATACAAAATAATTCACAGGGTCCTCTTTGTTTCAGAGTCAAGCCTTGTTCAACCCTTCAGATTTTTTTTTCGCCGCCACTGACAGATTATGAGAAAGGAATATTCAATGTTTTTTCATTTAGCATCTTTTTGTTCTCCTGAGGTTTTTCATTTAATTGTACGGTTCAGAAGCTATAATGAAAATATTAATGCAAACATTTTCCAGTACCGCTTAACATAACGAAATTTGAGAGCAAACATTCTCACGAGGGTGATCCTTTGAAAGATTTCAGGAGGAAAAGTTCATATAAACATATGTCCCAAACGGCTTGGTTTTCGAGGTAGAGGGTGATCAAAATAATTTTTTTTCAAGAGTTTTTGGAGTTTACTTTTGCCATAATAATCCACTTTGTGCAATACATATTCACCCTGAGTACTGATGAAAAATGTATGGCTGCTCCATAACATTACATTTTCTCTACATGATCAGAAAAATTCCATTATGTTCCATTTTTTCATTATAGCTTCTAAACCGTACAAGTAAATAAAAAACTTTAGGAGAACAAAAAGATGTTAAATGTTAAATGAAACAACATTGAATATTCCTTTCTCAGAATCTGTCAGTGGCGGCGAAATTCTGAAGGGTTGAATAAGGTTCGACTCTGAAAAAAGGAGGACCCCGTGAACTATTTGATAAATGAATTATTTTGTATCATGCGAACTGTTGAATGGATTGTACTTGTTTGATTTGAATTGATTATTTTCGAAAATGTCAAAGTTAACTCCAAAAAATCTTGAATTTTTTTTATTTTGATCACCCTGTACCTCGAAAACCAAGCCGTTTGGGACATACGTTTATATGAACTTTTCGTCCTGAAATCTTCCAAAGAGTCACCTCCCGAAGTTTGTCAACGTACTTAATTAACACCCTGTATATATATATATATATATATATATATATATATATATATATATATAAGTGAAAATTTTCATTTCTATGAAATGATTCCTTCAAGACTATCTTCTCTTCAATGTTTTTATTATTCTTATTGCTGTTTTTTGTAACACATAAGATGACTGCCCATCAGAATTTATTCCCCAGTCGATTAGGCCATATGACATATGAGACATGAAGTTTGCATAATATACTATTTTTAAAACGTTTTCACTCACTGGTCTATTAGAAATCAAAGTTATCGACACTCCTGTTTGCAAAAGGTATATATATATTTTTTTCTAAATTGATTTTTATTTTATTTGTTACACACCACCCAACAATACTGTTCAGACAAACAGTAATTTTATCCTCCAAGAAGGTTTTGTCACGACTTTCAACAATAAAAAGAGCATGTTGAAAATTGATACATTCTCAATTGAATATTGATAGAAAGATTTTTCTGTGAATTGAAAAATCCACGATTAACATGAAGTTATTTTTTGTGAATGTCTAACAGAAAACAATTTCTTCCCCGGCTAAAGCCACGCTGGACATTGAACTACATCTGATAGATATTCTGAAAAGGCCCTAACTCAAAAGAAAAAATCTGAAATTGAAAATTTGCATTTTCATTCAGATAGTTATTTGATTTTCAATTCCAGTCTTAATTGAGACCTCATAAAGATGAATGAGACAAAGAAAAATGTTTTCCAAAAGAGAGTACTCACCAGAAATCATTCGTAACATTGACGCAGGAGAGACATCGCATTCACTAGGTCTTCAATACATTTTTGTCGACGAAAATCTATTTCACGCTTCCACGATCATCAGGAAGACCGGAAGAAATGGGAAACACATTTTCAAGGAGCAATCTCACTTTGCAAAGATGGAAAAAGTTAGAATCATTTTGGAGAGACACTTTGAAATTAGTGTTTTCTGACATTAAAACCTGTCATGGGGTATGATAGATTGATTTGTTGAAAATATAAACAGGATGTTCCTAAAATCAGATGTGGAATCATCTGCGACTGAAAGATAAACTTTAGTCACTATCTTCCATCGTCAAGATAACCTCTTGTGGGTATTCATGTTGAAAAGGGAAACATTCTCAATTGAATATTGATAGAAAGATTTTTCTGTGAATTGAAAAATCCACGATTAAAATGAAGTTATTTTTTGTGAATGTCTAACAGAAAACAACTACTTCCCCGGCTAAAGCCACGCTGGACATTGAACTACATCTGATAGATATTCTGAAAAGGCCCTAACTCAGAAGAAAAAATCTGAAATTGAAAATTTGCATTTTCATTCAGATAGTTATTTGATTTTCAATTCCAGTCTTAATTGAGAACTCATAAAGATGAATGAGGCAAAGAAAAATGTTTTCCAAAAGAGAGTACTTACCAGAAATCATTCGTAACATTGACGCAGGAGAGACGTCGCATTCTTTCGATCAATATTCAATTGAGAATGCAGATGATTCCACATCTGATTTTATGAACATCCTGTTTATATTTTCGAACAAATCAAAAAGAGCATCATCTGCATACAACACGGGAGTTGCATCACCACAATTTCTCGGAAATAAAAATTAGAAAGAATAGTTCTAGAGAGTGAATACATAGGAAATGAATAGCAGAACCTTTGAATGCCTCAATGGAGTTGGTGAAAATATGATATGTTAGCTTTCCTCAACAGTCTTGCTATTGGGCTATTGAACCTATAATTGGTAGAGTGTGAGTTCTCTGGGAAAACAGTTCATACCTTGTTCCTCTTTGTTTTACTTTCAAATTAATAAGATTGATGAATCCTGGGCAATGAAGCTGGCCTGATTGTCCTTGAACAAATAACACCATAGTGGTAATAGCCACTTGAGAGCCCATTTTACTTATAAGCAGAAATAAAAAAAAATAACTTTTCCATAGATACTTTGTGAATAAAATAAAAGGGACAATACACAATGGATGCAAATTCTAGATGTGACGAATCAAAATTCTACATCATTCTGAGTTACAATCTTTTTGGATCCCATTCTATAGCATTGAATACCTCTCTGAATGAATTGCTCTACTAATCTCATGAACTTCTGGCTTCCACATGAGCTTCATTGTCTGATGACGTACACAAACCTTTTAACCATTGTTTTCCACAATTATTCATGATTCCTCTACATCACATGTAAAAATATACAGTGCTTCTCAAAAGTCCCCTCCCATGGAACCCTACGGCAAGCGACACCTCTTTTTAAAGGTATCGAGAAAACCTATTCAATGATACTAATTTTGTTTGTGTTTATGGCAGTTTTGATGGCTCATTAGTAAACATTAAAATTTAAATTCCATTCAGTATGATATTTATTACAGATTTAAGAATCAGTATCTACTTAAAGAAATTGCTCGAAGTGACCTCCATTTACTTCCCGACAGTGAAATATCCTATTTTTAAACCCTTCTCGTACTTTTGCAAATGTGTCTGCTACGGAAACAGCCTCACATTCTGCAACAATACGTTGTTTTAAAACGTCAATATTGTCAGGTTCAGTGGCGTAAATCTTCGATTTAAGATACCCCCACAGAAAAAAATCCAAAGGTGTGAGGTCCGGTGACCGAGCTGGCCATTCCGTTGAACCTCGTCGTCCAATCCATCTACCACGGTACTCCTCATCCAAATATCGTCTTACTGCACCGTAATAGTGTGGAGGAGCACCATCCTGTTGGAATGTTATTTCGAAATTGCCGAATTCCTCTGGATTATCTTCCAAAATTTCAAGGATTAACGGTTCTATTGCGTTTCGCAACAGCTCCAGATAAACCTCACCAGTTAAATTAGTATTTAAAAAAAGAGGCCCAACGATGTGGTTTCCCAGGATACCTACCCAAACATCCACCTTCTGGGGAAATTGGGTATGTGTTTCACGAAACAGGTGAGGATTTGCGTCACTCCAATACCTCACATTCTGTGTATTTACATTTCCATTCAGATAGAAAGTACTTTCGTCACTAAAACAAATTGTTTTGACATAGTCTGGGTGTTGGTTAATTTTAGTTTCCATATTTTCACAAAATTCTAGTTTTCTGTCTGGGTCGTCGTCTGAGAGTTGATGAACCATTCTTAATTTGTATGGATGAAATTTGTTTTTTTTCAAAACCCTGTGTACTGTACTTCGACTGACTTCACAGGTAGATGCAACGTGAGTTGTTGAAGAAGTAGGATTAACTATTACTTCTGCCAGTATATCAATTTTTTTCTCATCAGAAATTTATGGTCTGTCAGATCGTTTCGCATCATCAATACTACCCGTTGTTTCAAACTCACGAAGAAGCTCCCTTAAATAAGTCCTCGAAACGGGGCGATCGGGAAACCTCTCATTAAAAATGCGTTCTGCTGCATGAATATTTTGTCCAGTTTCACCAAGAATTAGGATGTGTTAAAAAATAAACAAATTCAACAAAAAACTAATCATGATAAACATGCAAAGGACTTAGAAAATCTGAAAGCGAATGATAAGGTTATGGTTTTGAATGACAATGAATCTTGAGAACCTGGAGTGGTGTTGAAAGTGGATGAAAAGAGACCCAGATCTTATCAAATTAAATTGTGTAAATCTAATCGAGTAAAGTTGAGGAATAGAAAATTTTTGCGAAAAATTGATATACATCAAAGTTGCAAACATGATATTTATAATTTTGATCATATTCCAGAGAGCTCGTTGGAAGAAAGGGTGAGCCTGGAAAACAAAGAAGTAAGTGAGGAGAATGAGTGTAACGAAAGAACTGAAAATGAAGTTGTTGGTGAATTTGTTAAAAAAAATGAGTTGTTGAGTCAAAGAGGCTTATGCGATGATTCGAAAATACAGGAAGATTATAGCTTGCAAAGGACGGATGACAATTATTGTCCCAGGACAAAATTTGGTAGACCAATAGTCAAGCCAGCTTACCTGAATGATTTTGTGTGACAAATTGTTATGGTTGTTTTGTGTAACAAGTCATGTTGTATTTTCACATGATTGCTTCGATTTTGATCAATTTGTTTCAATATGTATATTTATTTTTTTAGAGGGGAGATGTTATGTTATGGTTGTTTTGTGAACATCTATAGATAAAAACAAATATTATTGGGATTTGATGTATGTTACTGTACTGTCAACATAGTTTTTGATGTCATAATTATAATAAACATTTCACTATTTCATATTCAGTTTATATTAATATAACAGGATCGCTGCTACTTTATCACCTAAAGCACGTACCATTTCGCTTATTGAAGCACTTAAACGTTCGGCTCACAACAGTTTAACAAATTGTTAAAATGTACAAAAATATTAAAAGTACCAAAAGCTGCTAAAACAGTTAAACGTTCGATCAACAATACACAAATTATTAAATGAAAAAAAACTTGGACAATTACAAAAACGTCGAATTAGGGAGACTAACGAAAACGTCAGCTTATTTGACAACTATCCAGAGGCGGAGCTTGAATTTGGAATTTTAGTATTAACTGATTTAATTCATCACAGCTTTGCGTTTTTTAAAAGCGAGTTGCCAAAACTGCCATAAACACAAATAAAATTAGTATCATTGAATAGGTTTTTTCGATACCTTTTAAAAGAGGTGTCGCTTGCCGTAGGGTTCCATTTAACATTATTGGTCACAATGGCCTTGTGACGTCATCTTTGACGATTTCGTCATCTATCATCACTAGTAGGGAAGTTTACAACCTTTAATATTCAGTTTCCAAATTTCACTTGTTTATGTATAATCGTTCCAAAAATAAGATGGGGGGGGGGAACTTTTGAGAATCACTGTATGTCGTTCAGGACACACAAAATAAAAAATGTACACCCATATTCTAGAAAGGTTCAAAAGAAAAACAGATTTCTGAATAATGATACACAAAAAAATTGTTTTGGTTTTTTTTCGTTTCTTTATCTATGTAGCGCTAGAATATTTCAGGTGGGATGATCAGTTCCATATTGACCATGCACGGTTGTGTGTTGTTTCATTTTAATGTGTCTGTATTTGTTTATATACAATTTTAAAGTTTTTAATCTGTAATTTGTGCTAATGTGTTTTTATCGACCAGAGTTTGTACCTACTACTCAACAGTTTTTTAGTTGAATCCATCAGCAGGAAAAACTCAGTTTTAAAGGTGGGTCATAGATATGTTCTTTGTTTCAATCTCAGCTTTGAAAAAGGAATAAATTAATTCCGAAACGTCAGCGATAAAAAATTAGTTTTACTCCCTGATCCTAAATCCCGTTAAATTAAACTATATTCAATTCTTGGGACGATGAATCATTTATCCAAAAATTTATTAATATAATAGCATGGGAATCACATTGTATTAATTCGTCTCGTATCGTGTACCCGATAATGTTATGAAATATAATTGCACAATAAATATTCAAACTCTACTTTAGCCAAATTCAAAACGAAATTCGTCCCGTAGAAAACTATATCGGATCAAATTTATTGCATCCCATAGGAAACATTTTCTCGGTTTATTTTTGACACACTTACGTCCGTTGAGGTTTAAAAATACATCGTCCGAAATTTTCTAATTTTATTTCGACGCGACAAACAGAATAAATATCGCGTATGACTTAAGATGCGAATTTTTGTGTTTCATCGATAACACGGGAGTTTACCTGGTAAATATACAAAATATATTTTTATTCAGTGACGTTCCAGATCGACTTGGTGTAAAAATAGCATTTTAATGTTTTGTTTTTGACGCTTACGTTTGTTTGTAAATACAGTTGTGCTTTGTTGTATTGCAGATAAAGTTCAAATATTTAAGAATGACCTTAACCTTGACTTTGTATTACATTCGTCAAATTGAATGTCATGGATTATTACGTTTATTAATTCTCATTTATAGCCAATTTCACCAAAAAATCATAGCCCTTGTTTTCTGGATTTTTATCAACTGAGGATACCACTCACCTCTGAAAACTAATGGGGTATTTCATCTCACAGTCACCAACATCTCTTAGATAAAATCCATTATTTGTAATAGCAAAAAGAAAAATGCATCAGGTATCGAAGATATATCAATATTTTTCCAAAATCTCCCAGATACGGCACTATCACTAGTCCTAACCCTTATAAACGACAGTCGCTAGTTATCCCCATCTTTAAAGGTGGAGACTCAACAGATCCGAATCACTACCGACCTATTTAGTCTAGTTAACAAGTGCTTTTTGGACCAACTTTTTTCAGCAGTCTCCGAAAATTATGATCGAGAGGTCATTCGATTAGGAATGACACCTAGATGATTTTTGAAAAAAATGAAGTTCCGCTTGCAAAAATTGTAAAAGTTATTAACAATTAACTAAAAAGGGGCTTTGGTTTTGCAAATATCTCAAAACTAATAAATATTTTCAAATCTGAAAGAAGATTCAAGAGGAGGAAATTTCCTAAAAAATCTCGATATCCGGAATTGTTGGATCAATATTTATAATTTTCCCAGAGGGATGAAAATACGGCCGAAAACGGGTACTCTGGCTTGGGCAAGCCGCGCCCACTTTGGACACTTTAACAATAAAAATTATTTAAGCATACTAAATATGAAATTAAATAATTGAAAAAATTCAGACACTAACTGAACAGATGCATAAACAATAATCCGCTTGGAAAAAAATGTTATCACAATTTTCCAATTAGTTATTCAATAGTTTATAATTTTTTTCTGCTTGAACATGAACATTGCAAGTGTGATAATTGTTAAACTATAAATTTAAGATGTTTTTCCTCTCTTGGAGCAATTCTTGAAAGGCTTCAGAATAGAACCCCGTTGGAAAAATTAAAAAAATTTCATTTTTCAGTTTTTTATTAATAATTTTCGTTGTTGCAAAATTAAATACTTAAATCAATCATTGAAAAAAATGTTTTTTTTCAAATATTACTATCGATCCGTTTTCATGTTATCAGAAACTGCATAGAAATAATTTAAAAAAATTTGTATCTCCAATTGTTTAAAAAATTGTTGTAAACGAATGCGTTGTTTATAAGATAATTGAAATTTTTTTATGGAATTTCAATCTTTGATACAAATAATGATTTTTAAAAGAAAAATTCTTCCATAAAAAAAAAATTTATTGTTTAAAAACGCATTTGTTAATTAACAATTATTTTCTCCAACTTCTAATTAATATTAAGGAACCATTTTTTCTTTAAAAATCATTATTTGTTTTTTTTTTGATTAAAAAAATTCATTTTATTTAATTTTTCATTGTTTATGCAATAAACAATTTGTTATAAACAAATACATTTTTACCTTATATTTTTTTTTCTATTCTACTTTCTGTCACAAGAACAGACATAATATTTATTTTAATTTTTTTTATTATTATTTTTTTAATTTTTAAATATAAGTTCTCTGTGTCATTCTTTGTTTTTCCTTAAAATTATTATAATTTATAAACTAATCGAGATACGATGAAAATACTTATTAATTATCCATTAGATAAAGAACACATTTAGCTAAAAAGTTTAGTTGTTACTTATTTATTTATTAAATTTATAGCAATTGTTGATGAAAAATACTTAGGGAGAATTTTTTTTTTGCTTTAATGCTTAAAAATCTTATCAACTATTAAAAATATGACTACCTCATTCAAGTATCTTATCAATTATTGTTCATACTAAAATACTCAACATTTTTACCTTTTACATTTTAATATTTTTTTTTACATTTTATTTTACATTCCGTTTATTTTTTTGAACGTTTCTTTGATGGTGGCTCGTAGTCTACAGTTTCTTCTTGTCTTATGTTTTCAGACAGAACCTGAAAATAAAAATCTAGATATTCGTGAATTTTCCTAGTATAATTAAGTGATATTAAAATGTAAAAGGTAAAAATGTTGAGTAATGAACAATAATTGATAAGATACTTGAATGAGGTAGTCATATTTTTAATAGTTGATAAGATTTTTAAGCATTAAAGCAAAAAAAATTCTCCCAATATTTTCATCAACAATTGCTATAAATTTAATAAATAAATAAGTAACAACTGAACTTTTCAGCTAAATATGTTCTTATCTAATGGAGAATAAATAAGTATTTTCATCGTATCTCGATTAGTTTATAAATTATAATAATTTTAAGGATGAAACCAGGTAAAAGACGAAGTTACAGAGAACTTATATTTAAAAATTAAAAAAAAAAAAAAATAAAATAAATATTATGTCTTTCTTGTGACAGAAATAGAATAGAAAAAAAATAAGGTAAAATTTATTTGTTTATAACAAATTGTTTATTGAATAAACAATGAAAAATTAAATAAAATGATTTTTATTATATCAAATAGAAAAACAAATAATTATTTTTAAAATTTTAATTAACAAATGCGTTTTTAAGCAATAATTTTTTTTTTATGGAACAATTTTTCTTTTAAAAATCATTATTTGTATTAAATATTGAAATTCCATGAAAAAAATTCAATTATCTCATAAACAACGCATTTGTTTATAACAATTTTTCAAACAATTAGAGATAAACAAAATTTTAAATTATTTCTATGCAGTTTCTGATAACATAATTACGGATCGTTGATAATATTTGAAAAAAAACATTTTTTTCAATGATTAATTTAAGTATTTAATTTTGCAACAACGAAAATTATTAATAAAAAACTGAAAAATGAAAATTTTTAATTTTTCCGACGGGGTTCTATTCTGAAACCTTTCAAGAATTGCTCCAAGAGAGGAAAAAATCTTAAATTTATAGTTTAACAATTATCACACTTGCAATGTTCATGTTCAAGCAGAAAAAAATTATTAAGTAACTATTGAATAACTAATTGAAAAATTGTAATAAAAAATTTTTTCAAGCGGATTATTGTTCATGCATCTGTTCAGTTAGTGTCTGAATTTTTTCAATTTTTTATTTTCATATTTATTATGCTTAAATAATTTTATTGTTAAAGTGTCCAAAGTGGCGCGCGCTTTTAAGCCAAGTACCGTTTTCGGCCGTATTTTCATCCCTCTGGGAAAATTATAAATATTAATCCTACAATTCCGGGAATCGAGATTTTTGTTAGGAAATTTCCTCCTCTTTTTGAATCTTTCTTCAGATTTGAAAAATCTTCATTAGTGTTTGAGATATTTGCAAAAAACCAAATCCCCCTTTTTTTTAGTTAATTATTAATAACTTTTACAATTTTTGCAAGCGGAACTTCATTTTTTTCAAAAATCATCTAGATGTCATTCCGAATCGAATGACACCTCGATCATAATTTTCGGAGACTGCTGAAAAAAGTTGGTCCAAAAAGCACTTGTTAACTAGACTAATTGCGCTTATATCCACAGTAGCCAAAATAATAGAGTTACTGGTTAAAGTAAGATGAATAAAATATTATCAGAAACAAAATTTGGATTTCAGTCGGGTAATAGCACTAATGATTCCCTTTTCTAGTTTATGGATAAGCTTTTCCGGACTTTCCGTTACATCATTAGTATATTGTATAAGCAATCTTTATATTTTTCTCCTGTATTTTTCGGTTTTGTTTGTGGAAGGATCGATCTTAATTTCTTTTTCACATTGTGAAAGCTTATAAGCCCCAAAAAAGTGTCAAGAATTACAATAGGTGTTTTTCATAATTTGTGTTTGCCCTGTCATTTGAGATTGTTTCATTCGTGTCCATCAGCTTTATATCCGTCCTTGAATTTTTACATTTTCCGAATTTAAATTTGAAGTATATATAATGAATAGGTATTTTTTTTGTCTATATCCTTGTGTTTTTTTTTCAAGAGCTGAGTGTTTGGGATATGAATTTTAAACTTTTTGGTGTCTTTAATTATTTCTTTTGAAGATAATACTTGTATAGCGGTTTCACTTCAGAATTATACGCATTCCTCGATTTTGTAGTTTCTCTAGGCTAGATATTTTATTGGAGTTGATCTAGGCTAGAGATTTTATTGGAGTTAATCTAGGCTAGATATTTTATTTGAGTTAAATGTGTACAATATGCTTCCACAGTAATCAAAATGTGGTTGAATAATTGAATTGTAGCCAGTTATTCTGGTATACATAGATAGCTCTTGTTTTTTGGAGATTTGTTTATAGACATAGTTGAAATGAGTATTGAAAGATAGGGTATTATCAAGCATGAATCCCAAATATTTAATTTCTTTTACAAACGCAGTTGTTTCATTAGGTATGGAGATGATGTAATCGTCTGTATTTATGTTATTCATCTTATATGGTGTTGATAGAATCATTGCTTTTGTTTTTTCTATGTTCAATTTTAGTTTATTGCTATTGAAATAACAGCTTAGACTTGCTAGAGAGTCATTCAACTTACATCTTATCGACTGCGGTTTCAAGATTACAGTTTGGTATTGATAGCAAGGTGTCATCTGCAAAAAGAAAATCGCAAGAATGAAACGTAGTAATGTCATTTATATATGAGGAATAACAGTGGTCCCAAGATACTTCCCTGTGGCACCCCAAACGAATTATCAGTTGGTGTAGACATTCTATCATTGACTTTTGTAATTTGCTGTCGATTGCTCAAATAGTCTTTGAACCACTTGAGAGCCGCTTTTGTATCTCCTCAACTTCTAGTTTTCTCGAGAAAATCCCACGATCTATTGTTTCAAAAGCTATTTTTAGGTCTAAAAACACAGCAATGACATATTAACCTTTATCAATATTTTTTATCCATTTGGAAATTGTAAGTTGCAGAGCTGACTCACATGAATTATGGTGTCTAAAACCTGACTGATTTGCAATGAAAAAGTTATTTGAATTCAAATATTCTAAAAGTTGTTGATATACAACAAGTTCTAAAACTTTTTCAAGACTGAGCAGTGTGTTGATTGGTCGGTGTTCCCAACAGTTAACTGTATTAGATTTTTTTTAATATATCTAATGGTACTAGTTTTTAAAATGTAACCTAGAACCCATAAATATTTTTCAGGAATTTGAAGTTTATTATCTCATTACTGGATTTATTGTCTAATTCATTCATTATTATGCCTGATAATTCAATTCTTTTGAACTGGGAAAATGTGTTGTTAAGTAAATTCAATGTTGCCACTAAATGATTGTCATCAATACTATCAACAATATCCTCAATACTGTCTATGAAATAGTTGTTGAAACATTCTGCAATTTTTACCTCACTTCTCACGATTCTTATCCGATTATCAATACATCTAAAGTGTATACCATTATTAAACGAAGATATAGTATTTTTGATATTAACAATTTTTCAAGTGATTTCCACATCAATACTGGGTTGTTTTTATTTTGGTAATTTTTTTCATAAAAACTTCTTTTTTACAAGCTTTTATTTAGTTTCACTTGTTAGTTCGTTCATTCGTGTTAGGGTTAAATCTTGAAAGTCCGATTGATTTGAAATTTGGCAGATGTTCATAATTCCGGTGACAATGCATTATAGAGTTTTTGTTAGAGAAAAAAACAAAATGGCGGCTTCAAGATGGCGGAGGATATTTGTAATTATGGTCCGATTTGATTCAAAATTGGTATGTGAGGGTTTTCGGTGTCAGAGATTACGAATGTTTTGTCAACATTCATAAATTCAAGATGGCGGCCCAAAGATGGTGAACGAGTTTCTTGATTATGGTTCGATTCGATTCAAAACTGGTGTGTGGGGGTTTTCGGGGTCGGAGATCATGAAATTTTTGTCAAAATTCTTGAATTCAAGATGTCGGCTCCAAGATGGCGGACGAGTTTTGAGATTATGGTCCGATTCGATTCAAAATTGGCATAGGGGGTTTTCGGGGTCGGAGCTTATGAAATTTCTGTCAAAATTCATAAATTCAAGATGGCGGCCCGAAGATGGAGGACGAGTTTTGTGATAATGGTCCAATTCGATTCAAATGGTGAGCTGGGGTTTTCGGGGTCGGAGATTATTCATTTTTCGTTAAAATTTATAAATCAAATTCAAGATGGTGGCCCCAAGATGGAAGACGAGATTTCTGATTATGGTCATATTATGGTCATAAAATTAATATTTCGACAAGTTGTTACTTACCAACCAATGAATACTTCCAAAAAAAAACAAATACTTCGACAAGTTCTTACTTACCAACTAATCACTGCCCAATCAAATTAATTGGTATCTACTTTTATGAACACTTCGCGCGACAAGCTTTTTGAAACCAAATAATTCAACAAAAAATAATTAATTCATTGTCAGCGATGTCTTAAATTTATTTTATACGTTTTAGTACACGGCTTAAATAAAAGCTTGTCTTTAAAAAGTTTTTTATCAGTTATTTCTTAGATTTCAGTAGACTAGCAACATCGTTATGCATATTTTTGAAGTTTAGCCAGTTTTCTTCCGTTCTATTATGTTTGAAAATCAAGTATGCTTGGTCTCTATTAGAGCTCTTAATTTATATTTATATATATATATATATATATATATATATATATATATATATATAGGAAAGTATCTCGACCGGCTTATTATTATAGAATGAGTATCTATCGGGGATTCGGTCTTGAAGAAGGTAAACTCTTTTTTGCTACCCGAGCTTTCGCAAATCTTTATTTGCTTTTTCGAGGGCTACAAAGTAAAAATATGGACATAAAAATATTTAAGCAATAAAAGTATACATACTGTGCAATTTGAGATTTTCTTTGGACATCAAAGATTAGGAACATATTATATAGTATAAAAGTACAAAGGAAAACTTAAAAGATGTTTTGACATGAAAATTTGATCACTGACAATCATTAATCATGGATGTCATATGAAATAGGTATGTACAGAGGAGTTTTAATTCAGGTGTTTTCAAATGAAAAATGGTTTTTTGGTAAAAGTAGGTACGAGTAAATTTTACTTAAGTTATCAATATCTGTTTTTCTATTCATATTATCAGTTTGTAATTTAATTTCAGCCATTTCTAAAAAAAGTCTTTTATTCAAATTTTTTTCAACATGTAAGATTTTGGCACAATCATAATTC
Source organism: Gonioctena quinquepunctata (assembly GCA_018342105.1). Classification (NCBI taxonomy): domain Eukaryota; kingdom Metazoa; phylum Arthropoda; class Insecta; order Coleoptera; family Chrysomelidae; genus Gonioctena; species Gonioctena quinquepunctata. Next base: position 66,373 of record JAFIRS010001886.1, on the reverse strand, counting down.
ATGATGTGATCGTTATCCATGACATGTTTAGTTAAGGAACAAGAGTTTTCTTTTAAAGTTCTGCAATTACTTTTATGTAATGCTATTCGTGTTTTTAAACAATTTTTTGTTTGGCCTAAATATTTTTTATTGCAATTTGAACAAGGAATTTCATAAACCACGTTAGACTTTTCGGTGATATGATCTTTTTGTTTCAATTTAGTATACAAGTTTTCCAATGGTTTTATTTTCTTTTGTGCAATTTTCAAGTTTTTCTCATGTTTGAATACATTTATAATTTTAGTAGAGAGTTCAGGAATGTAAGGTATCGACGAATATGTGATATTATTTAACTGTTCATTTTGATTGACTTCTGTTTGAATGACATCAGAAGTAGTATTATATAATAGTTTTTTTAAAAAATTTGAAGGATATGAATTATTGGAAAGTATTTATATAATAATTTTATATTTTTCTCCCTTAATGTGGGATGTGATATTTTCTCAATTCTGTGTTTAAGACATAATACTAGATTGAATTTCATTTTTTTCGGGTGACTAGAAAGGTAGTTCATGTATCTTCCTGAACTAATGTTTATATATATATATATATATATATTTATATATATATATATATATATTTATATATATATAAATGGTGTTTGTGTTTTCCGATTGAAATAAGTCTCATGTTTTCGTACATATGATTCGTTAGCTTGATTGATAACACTCGTGACTCACTGACAATTTTTTACGGGGATTTTGACCCAATGTGTCTCAATTTGTGAACTCCACCATTTCGTTTCCTTATGTCGGCGTGACCCTATGTATGGAAACCATGAGAACTTCTTCAAGAATGTTCATGTTCTTAATTATATTGATTGGCCGATAAAAAATATAATTAGTCATGTTGATATCATAAAATGATTTTATTCATATGTTCAAGTCCGTAAATATCTCATTCATATTTTTATTTTTTTCAGCTGACAACGAATGACCAAAATGCAACAAAACGTACAGCAGAGCACCGCCTGAACCTCGGTTGTCTTCGAAAGAAGTAAAATACAATTTTTGTTTGCCGAGTTCCTATTTGGATGTTATTGATGAACAGCCACGAGGGCCCCCTTCGCTTAATTTTTTCAGAAATTAAACACCACAAAGGAAAAGATCCCAAACAACAGCTCCAGGGCTGGTCCAAGCGTTGGATGCAAAGTCACAAGCAATATATTTTGGTTGTGATTCCCGTTAATTGAATAAACCTAGCGCTAGTTTTTGTGATCAATCCCGAGTATTTTTTAGTATGGAAGACCCAAGTAAACAAGCACCCCTGGCTTCCCTATCAGGCGTTGCTCCGTCTTTAGATGCAAGTCCCCTTTCAACCCCAATCGCAGATGAAGAAGTAGGCACCAACGAACGAAGAACCGATGAGGTCATAGTACAAATACGAACCACCGATAAAAACGAGGTTACCTTCAAAGATGGTACGATCATCTCATTTTCGTCGTCGTCTTCCTGTTCTGAAGAAGGAGAAACTATCAAGCCAAATATACCAGACGGGGGTTGGGGCTGGGTAGTAGTTTTCGCCTCGCTGCTGCTGTCCACGATAGCAGATGGGATAAGTTTATCCTTTGGCCTTCTTTACGTTGAATTCTTAATCGAATTCAATGCTTCCAATTCAGTTACTTCTTGGATAGGCAGTCTCTTCATGGCTGTCCCGCTTATTTCTGGTCCAATAATGAGTGCTCTAGTGGACAAGTATGGTTGCCGAATCATGACAATCATCGGAGGAATCATCTCGGCAATTGGATTCATAATCAGTTCCAAAGCAAATTCTATCGGAATCATGTATTTGACGTTTGGAATTCTATCCGGACTTGGCTTAGGTCTTTGCTATGTGACAGCGGTTGTTTCCATAGCCTTCTGGTTCGATAAAAAGAGGACCCTTGCAGTAGGGCTGAGCGCATCGGGAACTGGCGTCGGTACCTTCGTCTTCGCCCCTCTCACAAATTTTCTCATTTATGAATACGGATGGAGGGGCACCACTCTGATTTTAGGGGGGCTGTTTTTGAATATGTGTATTTGCGGTGCATTGATGAGGGACCCAGATTGGATAATAGAACAGAACAAGTACAAGTCCAAGTGAGTACATTACGGCCGAGCTAACTGAAATTATTTTCAGGAACAATTCGAAACTGTCAAAATCTAGCAAATCGAGCAAGACGAGTTTGGTATCTCTATCATCGACAAATTTTAACTCCATCAACATCAACGAATTGAAGGATTTACTGAAAAGCGGCAAAGATGCTGAATACCTCTTGCAGGACCTCAAAACTTCTATGGAGAGCCCAAATTCATATAATGTGAAATTGATGAGCAGTCACAAATCTGTATTAAATCTCCCAACATTCATCAAGCAAAATGAAATGGTTAGTATACGAATTGATTTGTTAGAATCGATCTTCATCGAAATTTTTCAGGTTCCCATTGAAGTACTCGAACAGCTGAGTTCTAACAAAAAATTATACAAAATAATTCTTGAAAACTACCCCAGTTTATTGCTGTGCAGAAGTACTTCAGATACTGGACTGAATAAGCTTGTCGAAGATGGTACACTAATAGAAAGAGTCCCAGTTACAGTTTGTATGAAGTTGAAGAGGCAAGATAAATCATTGGTACATCAGGTGAGTCTGATTTCTGCAAAATTTTGAACTGAAAAATCAACAGGCACTTTCACGACTCGTTACGCACAAGAGGGTATTTTGAAAATTTCGGGTACTTTTAGTAAATATGGCTGGACATCACGGGTTATTACCCTTATTATCATTGCAATAGGCGAGATCGCAAACTCGTAAATTTGCTTCATATGTGCTTGAAGTTGAAATATAGGGATAATAGTTATTTGTGCAACCAGTTGGGAAAAGTACTATTTTTCGTAATGAGCAAATTTCTGCGGAACGAGCGAAGCGAGTTCCTCAAAAGAAAGCGCGTTACGAAAAATAGGGTTTCCCAACGTGTTTCACACAATATTTTTTCTAATTTTGATATGTGATCCTTTTTAATACAAGTTGAAAATATTAAAAATATATATTTAAAAAAACCGAAGAACACGCTTTTAACGCACTAAAAATTAAAAAATTATTTTAATATTCATCGACTATGCCGAAAAGCATGGGGTGCATTTTGGTTACGTATCTTTGATAAACATAATATTTTTAGAGTAAGATCCCAGAGCCGGCAAACCTACCTCATTTTAGCAAAGCTGAAATTTTAAGTATGAATAGTGTGATATGTAGTTGAGAACGTATGCGTACTTGCTAGCTTGAAAGCGGGGACCTTTACAGGTATCAGGTACAAAAGTACATAAAAAACTTTCTTACTTCGTTAAAGTATTTTAATGCGTTTGGCAATTAATATTGTCCAGTTAGCCGAGCGGTCTAAGGCGCGAGATCTAAGCTCTGGATCTCAAAAGTTTGCGAGCGTTCGAATCCCCACGCCTGACAATTTTCTTTTATTTTTCACTTTGAAATTGAGAAATTATGAATATTCAAATAAAAAAACACAAATCATTTCTTAATTTCGATGGGAAAAAAATCGTCAGGCGCGGGGATTCGAACCCTCGCCAGTTTTTGATATCAAAACTTAGATCTTGCGCCTTAGACCGCTTGGCCAACTGGACGATATCAATTGTCAAACGCATTATCATATTTCAACGCAAATAAGAAAGATTTTTATGTACTTTTATACCTGCTACCCGAAAAAGGTCCCCTCTTTCAAGCTAGCAAGTATGCATACGTTCTCATACATAACACACTACTCATACTCAAAATGTCAGCTTCGCTAAAATTACGTAGGTTTGCTGGCTCTGGGATCTTGGACTATTTTAATTGGTTTCGACAAAGCACCCCACGTTTTTTGGAATAGTCATTGAATATTAAAACTATTTTTTACTTTTTAGTGCGTTAAAAGCGTGTTCTTGTCCTTGGAGAGACTTCCATGGAAAAAACGGAAATCAATGCTACATAGAAAACTGCGTTGTCAGCTGGAGTCAATATCACCAATTGTTCAAATTATGTTATTAATATTTATAATAATTTTTACCATACATATTATGTATTGAATTCGGATAAAATTTAATCTTCATAATATGTGCAGAGAATATAATAACAATGAAGAAGTACTTCAAGTAGTTTAGCCTCAAAATTATAACAAATTTTATTCCTGTATTTTTTGCAACTGATGGTGAAATTTGCTTTTCATCACCAGTTGCGAAATTTTTTGCAACGTTGCCATATTTTCAAATCTTAGGCCGCGCCTTCATAACAAGAATACATGATTGGCTTTCTCTTTCAGAAATCGTTTTGATGGACCACAATGACTCATAATATTAAAAATAAAGCTGGATTTATAGTTAGACGGACTGTAACGTAGACGCACTGTATACGTAACAAACGGACTGTAAAATATTATTGAATTTATAAATCGACGGAACGGAATTTTTGCGCATGGGTAGAAGTGATAGTGATATTCAACATAACCTACACATTATACGAATCATAAACAGCCTGTGTTGGTTTGGATTTGTATTATATTCTAAATATTTATCTATGCTTCGTTTTCTGTGTCACAATGGATTATGAAATACATGAAGGTATGCTTCTTGGTGCCGTGAGACTATTTTTGTGTGCAGTAGCATTGGAAAAGTGTCGATAAACTCGAAGAACAATAATTATGCGACTAAGGGCCGGTATTATAAATATGTTTTGAAGTTAACTTTAATTTTATCAGTCAAGTTAACTTGAGCTTCAAAATGTCAGTTTTATAAAGATACCATTTTTTAAATAAAAATAAGAAGGCAAAAAGGTAACCTACAATTTTTCTCTTGGCAAAACGATCCCGTTGTACTGGAATAAGTTTTCATCATTTTCAATGAGAAAATTAACGTAACGTTCTGGTGCAGACTAATCTAGGATTGAGCGAGTTTTTAGACAGACGATGGGCTCTTGAAGAAGAATCCAGAGTCCCTTCCCAAAATCCTCCTGTATCGTCTGTGGGCAAGATAAAAGTGAAAAACAGAACCTTCATAGAGAGTTGTGAGGAAAGAAAACAGAGTTAAGAAGAGAAAAAAGGGATATATTCAACATACCGAAAATTATTCATACAGTATGGAATGGAATGTAAGTTATATCCAAAAATCCAGGCATTCTACGCAGTAATTCCACAACGCAGTTGCAACATTGTTGCAAGAGCAAATAGGACAAAGCCAAGTCAGCATTTATCCACCTGCGCTCCAGAAGCCGTAAACAAGGCGCAGTTCTGAGTCAGCACCACCGCATCTATAAGAGGATCCGAAGAACGTCACTTCTATCTCAAACTTCCATTTTGCACTTCGAATAGTTGTCATATTCAAAATCATTTTTTGTAACCAAAGTATAAAATAAAGTTTAATTTTAAAAAGTCATTTTAGTGAATATCACTACAACATGTATATCTAGGTGATGACACATTGTTTACTTTTCGAAACATTAATGTTAATATGATTTTAGCCATTGTTCACTTAAAACTTGTCGAATCTCTTGTGATTGTTGATTCGATGAAATTCTGGTTTACCTGGTGAATATTATGTTGACTATTGTGTGTGTGTGGCCAAGAAAAAAAGTGAAAAAGAGAACCTTTGAAGAGAGTTGAGAAGAAAAAAAAGAGACTTAAGAAGAGAAAAAAGATATATTATTCGACATACCGAAGATTATTCATACAGTATGGAAAAAGAGTGACTATATATGTTTATCTAGGTGATAAGGACACATTTTCACACCATCTTGTTTGTTTTAAATGAAATAAAAAAACTTTGTTAGTTTTATTTTTAATTCGAACATTCACAAATATTAATGTGTAACATTTCTTCAAAATAATTCCCGATGACTTCACTAAGCTTACAGAAACTCCGAAAAAGATTTTTTTGCAAGCAATTTAGAGCATACTTTGTCTCCTTCAAAGAGAGTTTTCGCAAATGATATTGTCTTAAGATTTAAATACACCACTTCACTAGAGTCTTGAAATGAATAACACTACACATAAAGTCTCTGGCATTTTTATGTAAATAGAGGATAACAATGCAATTTCCCATGTGACCTTTCTAATAACACTGCTAGCAGTTGACTTGTGAATACCTCCAAAATCTCCAGCAACTACCAAGAATGAACCAGTTGCATAAAATCTGAGTGTAATCAACACTTGTGTTACTGGCGATATAGGATGATTTCTAAAAATATGTATAATTCTACAAGAATTAAAATAGGTACTAGAAATGCTGACCTATTAGTTGTTCTTTGTAAATTTGCTTCAATGTGCCCCATTACCAAGCGTACAGACTCTCTTGATAGTCGAAATCGGTTTTTAAATTATGTTTCCTTCCACAAGGTGAAATGGTCTAATCGATTCCTAAATATCCTTTGTAGCCGAGGGGCTTCAACAATATTCACAGCATCTTCTTCATCATCGGTCAAAAGTTCCTCAAAAATAACGTGGATATCGTTTGCTAACATTTTGCGAAAACGAAAAATCAAAACAATAAAATTGAGGTTATATGACTCATATGTAATATTGACAGGAGCAGGAGAATTGTCGACGATCGAAAACCACCATTTTCTACAAAGTTAACTTTAACCGACACCCGTTCCACCCGATAAAGTTAACTGCTACATTTTGAAGTTAACTTTAACATGTGACGTCATCCACAAGTTAACTTCTAGTTATCTGTCGAAATAGTTTTATAATACCCACCCTAAGACGTTACAAAACAAGACCCATAAACCGTAATAGAAAAGTAGAGAATGCCTACAATAATTTTTTAAAGATGAAGACTGCTGATTCAGATCAATTTTTTAAGAATACGTGAATGACTGTTCCAGTATTTAATGAATAATTACGTCTTGTAAAAAACATAATTCTTTATTTTGATTGGCCGGACGCAAGAAACGTAGTGTAAAAGATGAAAGTTGGCCAACTCTTCCGTTCCAGTCCGTTTCACTTACGTTACGTCATGCGTTTACGTTCATTTATAAACAAGAGTACATAAAATCTATAGTTGATCTTTTTGCAGTGCGTCTACGTTTGCAGTCCGTCTAACTATAAATCCAGCTTAAACAAGGTTTATGTGCACTGTAAAATCGACAATATATTGTTTTATGACAGATCGAATGTTTTTACACCCTTCAATTCCGCCATCGTCGCTTGACATTGCGAATAGTGTTCTAGTTCTGACATTTATAGTTTGCGGTTTATTTATAGTTTGCGGTTTACGTCACAAAGAGCGCCAATGTTAGTAGTTTCAAAATTTGCTGATTTTCAAAAACAAATAAGAACTGCTGTAATTGAAATTTTACTCAAAAAATAATTTCTGGGTACGTTTATATATGCGTTAAGCATATTTAAAGCGATAATAATTTCTCGTGTCCTCGCCTATTTTCTGACTAGGAGTTTGTATATTGATTTGTAAATTGAATAAATAAATGTTTCCTCTACCAATTGATACAGATAGTTTTACAATTTATCATATTGCACTAACACATAAACGTTTTTATGACGACCGTACGTATTTAATTGGAATAATAAATTTGTTGCGCTCACAACATATGCAACGTACATAGCCATACATACATACCATACACACATAGAAGCAAGCAGATTTTTCTAGGGTCGGAAGTTCTACGCCAAAGTGATACAGGAAATATGTTCCTATCTCAACTTTAAATCTCGGGCGCCAGGTTTCATAGTAGTTTACACCACGCACTAGGGTAGCAACTGATGGAGATACGGTATGTCCAAGAGTATGGTATTTTGACACTTGTACTGTTTAAAAAACTGTAGGCTTCAATTATAATATTTGATACTGGGCACTGGTTGCATTTAAGTCCAGAGAGAGAGAGAGAGACAGACGGAGCCGTCTCCACACTAGCAGACAGATAGACAGATCTGTCTTTACACCTTGTTTCGTGACTCTTCTGAGTCTATGATTTATATGCCTGAAACGGGAAGGTGCTTTCCACAGTAAATGCAGCGTGTAAAAAATATTAAATTAACTGGTATAATATTCAAACTTTGTTATGACAATGTCTTTCAATGTTTTATAGATATATTTTTGTTTACAGAACAAATTTCTCCTTCTGGCAGCCTTACTTGTGTATAATACCACCATAAATATTTATACTGCTGATAAATCTGTATTACCACAATAATATTCTGAGATTACCAAAATTAATACTATAATTCCAGTTTTAGGAATTTTGCGTTAACGGTTATCGATATCTTTCGAATCTTCAGAACGAGATTTGCTATAATCACGTTACGGTGAGGATTCAGAAAGTGATTTTTCTAGGTTGTGGCAATTAACTTTTCCCTTCCGAATGAAACCCTTCTTACTCTCAAACATATACTTTCCACGTTCCACTAACCCCAACTTTGATAGTTCACGCCGCTCCTTGTTCTAGGCCCATCTGGTAATAATTCTATTTTGCTAATAATTGTATATTCCTCGACAGTCGTTTTCGTTCGGCAATTTCCCTGAACTCAACCAACTGTTTTATTTTTCTTTATTTTAACTACTGGGCTTGGATATAGACTAGGAGGCATCGAAGTTATTTCCCTTCAAATTAAAATCTAATTCACTTAGTGGACCAACAAAAAATGGATATTTACAAAATCAACTTTAAGAATCCGAGGATGAATAATATTCTGAAAATTCCCGGTATCGGGGCGATTTAATTTTGTGAATCAAAACAATGCGCAGCAAGTATTTTATGGGACTAATATTACCTGTTTATGTATCTCGGGCGTTGTTCGAATTCGGTTATTCCCTGAATTCAAACACCGTGGAAAAATTGTTATTGACCCCAATGCGCAATTCGAAATGAATTGATATTTCTGGCAATTGTTTCCGTTCGGCGGATTACCTGAACTCAAACAATTGATAACATAATTCAACAATTATTTGTGCTACCAATTACCAAATTATTCCAAATGGTTCCCACTATAAAACACCTGCGAGAGCTAAAATAATAATAACAGTCGAGCAAAAATGAATACTTGTTCTTGAAAAAAATATTCACACTAAATTAACGTATCGAAAGAAATCGCAAAGAATTTACTTTGAGTACCACTAAATTACTGGGGGGTTTCCATAGTACAATTAACTCAAACTTGAGGGCAGCAAAGATACAATTTATGAATATCCAGATTTTTACACTTTACCAAATTTGTCAATCGGACAAAAAAAATATCGTACCGATTTACTTTGAACACAATCAAATTTCTCACTTACGTATACCTCAAAGCTTCTGGGGCGAACTTCTCACTTTTAATCTTTTTACGGTTGAATACTGATTACACCTCAGAAGCTCAGCAGAAACAAGAGTCCTACGTGCCCAAGGCAGGCACAAGCTTTCGGGCACAAAGCAGGAATAAGAGAGCGATGCTAATTTCATCTTTTATATGTTTCAAATCTACGACAAATTGATAAAAAACCTACTAAGAAAGGCGCTCTTTTTGTCCCTTTTGGGCTAAGAACGGGGGTAAGAATGGCGCACTTTTTGGTCCGTTAATCTGAGAACTGGACCGAAATACTAGAGTTTTTTCCCATCGCGAGTTGAACTTCTCTTACCCGTTTAACAAAAACCAGCCAAGAAGCTTTTCTCCCTTTTTGTATTATATGGAAAAACACAGCTCTGTTTTATGCCGGATTTTCATATTACTTCCAGTAGCTTTAGATAGTTACATTTATTTTCTTAACTAGGAATAGAACTTATTGCCAGACCGAAATTAATATTAACCCCAAATAGTCAGGGACGTACCAAAGTACTTCTTTCCTTAGCCGTTCTTAGTAACGGAGCTCTAAAAAATGCTTGGTTACAATTTATAATCATTTACCAAATCAAATCAGAGATATTAGCGATATGAAATAGTTCCGAAAGTCTGTAAAACTCTTCTGTTGGAGAAATGCTTCTACAATTTAGAGGAATATCTTGTATATGTATTCTAGTCGTTCTATATTCTATGTTCTGTGATACTATGATTTATTTCACATATTATTTTAAGAATATCATCTTTCGTCTCGCAATTAATTTAAAAAAAAATAAAATCTCACAATTTGAATAAGTGCTTTTATCTCTTCCGGAGCATTTGCTCATAAGGCATTAAGGCATCAAATTTACATTTCATTTACATCAACATTTGAACTTGTAACACCTTACAATAATTTTTACTTTGTATTTAGACAATAAAGTTTATTTAGCTATATATCTATTTCGTTTTCGATAGGTAGATACATATGATTCTAGTGTTATTGTGTATATGAGACGTAACTATCCTTATCTGAAATCTGATTCTTTTTGCTACCCCTAAAGTGTATGTACTTTCATCCTCAGAAGTTAGTTTTATGAAATATCGGAATTAGCATTCACAAAACATTTTTAATTAAAAAGAATCAGTTCTTCTCATCAACTTTTCTAGGCTTATTCGAAATCATTTCTGTTACAGAACTCCCTGCCAGAAAAAAATAAATTAGAGGTACAAGAACCTCTACTACAAGACAAACTGCCAAAAGAGCCAACTATTCCAAGAAACACAACATTTCCATGGCTCAAACATCAGTTTATCCAAGCACAAAGACAGAACTATTTCAAAAACATCAAAGTGCATAGGCAGTCTCTTATACATCGTGGAGCAATTTTTAATACGAATAAATACAGATTCAAAGCATCCAGCTGTCCAAACATATACAGACTATCCACGCTTTCGTTGCATAAGGATGATGATGAGGTAATCGAAAAAAAAATACCGTTTGTATCAAGAATTTATCGAAAGTGTACGAGTGATTAAATTTTAAAGTGAGTTGCCAGCTCTTTTAATGGAAATATTTGAGACACTTCAGCGTAAAAAATTACGGTCATATTTTAATTTTAATTGGTAGAATTCATCAGTCAAGATTATGTTTTATGGTAATTCAAGATTATGTAGGAAGGTTTCATCAAAATTGATTTTACATTGATTTTCACAACAAATTTCATCAATGATCCAAGCAAATACATTAGTGAGAATAATAGTTGAATCGATACTTGATGAAAGTTAACATATATGCACACTGATTCTTTAACTTTTTACTAGTTATTTTCTCAAGTTCTTGGAATTTCATCGATATTTAGGTCAGACACCTTGAAATTTTGAATTTTTACTTATCTTGGCATCGTGTTTGTTTTAACAATCATAATTAAAAAATTTAGATCGAGTGCAAGTATAACTCGCGCACCAAGAGTTCTGTACCATTTTATTATTTTCTCTCAGTAAACTGTTTTAAAGAAATAAATGTTCATTGCACTAAAGAGAAATTATACAATTTCGTGCATGAAATCACTAATGTATTGTTAATTTCTGTAGGATGGCATCCTCAAAAAGTTTTCTTCAATTTTTACTAATTTACTGTTCTTGAGTAGCCATAATACCGGATGATTCTTACACTTTCGATAATTCTTTCCTTGGAGCTTTTGCTTTTCCTACCCTGATTATAATACTTTTATAGAAATGGTATGCTGAGCTTCTAGAGTTGGTGAAGGGAATGCTCGATTTTTCCTTGTTCTTAGAACTACACTTTTTCTTGCTGTCCCTATCGACCGTAATACTTTTTGTTTGGTTTATAGTGCCGTATTTTTATTTGGCCGATCATATGTCAAAATTCGATTATACCAATGAAGATGCATCTTTCACTATTTCTAACATAGGAATCACGAATACAATAGGAATGGTAAGTACTTTTTATAATATTTAAATGTACTTAAAATATATAAATTTCTTATATATATATATATATATATATATATATATATATATATATATATATATATATATATATATATATATAATAGTGTTGAATCTCTTGAACCAGGATTATTCAATGGAGTTTGTGTTTCTTGGGCAGCAGATGATTATTTTTCTGGGGCATTTTCCATGATTATATATTTTTTTCCTTCTCTTTATAGTGTTATCGGTATAAAACGCGCGCAGAGAACTCCTGACCTAAAAATTCTCAGACCAGATAAAAGTAATAAGACGGTTATAATGAACATAACAGCAAAATGGAAAATCTTCTTGCCGGCGAGCTTGCCTACGAAAAAATAAACAATGACATTATCAACAAGATGCAAACCAAAAGTAACAATATAATAAAAAAGTGAGAACAAAACAATTACATAACTAAAGAAACAGCATCCGAACTAAAAATCCGCCAACACTATACGGCTTTTCAAAACTACACAAAGAAAATATTCACGACCAATAGTCTCATGCACCCAAACCCCTTCCGAAAACCTATCTAAATATCTCAGCAACATCCTCTCCAACATAATACACCAAAATACTTATTATGTTAAAGACTCCTGGCATTTTAAATCATTAATGAAAAATATTGAAATCCCTGACAACCACGTTATAGTATCTTTCGATGAAATCTCTCTGTATGCTAATATTCCACTACAAATTGTAAAAAGTATAATAATGAAAAAATTTAATGCAATAAGTAACTTCACAAAAATTCCCCTAACTGATTTCGTGGAAGCCACCGAATCATATCTCACGTCAACATATTTCACCTTCAACAACAATCAATTCCATTCACAAATAGACGGTTGCGCAATGGGACTATCAATCTCCAGTGTAATGGAAAATCTAGAAGAATACAAGAACTGAATTTCACGTTACCCCTCTTCCTACGATATGTTGATGATTGTCTACTGATAATTCCAGAAGACAAGATAGATTATATAATCAATATTTTCAACAAATTTCATCCCAAATTGCAATTCACATATGAACTAGAGAAAAATATAAAAATCAATTTCTTATACCTTACATTACATAACATCGACAACCATATTAAACACAGTGGTACACAGAATCAACCTGGTCCGGCAGATATCTGAATTATGAATTTCCTCACCCCATCTCCAAAAAAAAACTGTTATCATTAGGCTCGCAGATCGTGCCATTACCTTGAGTGATCCAATTTTCAGACCAGACACTATTAAAAAAGCTAAAAAAGCATTTCACCTCAACAACTACCCCAAAAAATGGAGTTTTCAAAACACGCATAGAAAAATTTTAAAATAACCAAAAAACCCTATAACACCCAACAACAGTTTTCACATTTCCATCCCCTATCCAAAAAAATCGCGAACATACTAGCCCCACATAACATCAGAGTCAGCCACGAAAGCACAAAAACTCTGTCAACTAATTTTTCAAAACTGAAACCCGAAGTTACACTAAATAAAAAGACTCGCATAATTGACCAAATTCCATGCAATTGAACCAACATGTAATAAAGTCTAGATCGGCCAGACCTTTCAGTATCTTGAAAATCGCCTGAAATCACACGAATATGCAAAAACCGCATCAACTGTCCTGAACAATCACAAAAAAAACAAATCATGATTTCAAATATGAACAAATGAAAGTACTTGCTACCGAATATAACATCAAAATTCTTCGAAATGATTCATATAAAGAAAAAAACAGCCAGCATAAATAATAGAACCAACACTAATTTAAACAAAATCTACCACAATCTACTTTAAAAAATACTACCACCTACATTCACCTTCCATCACACCATCTATAACAGAATCGACAAACATTAAATCTCCAGAAAAGCAAGAAATCATCAATTCAAACTACCGAAGTAGAATCCCATATAAACTTCCGTCCTCCTACAACCCAAGTCGCTCACCGCATTCTGATATTTCTCACATCCATATCAACCAGCCTCCTTATCGTGCTTTTTATAAAGAAGAAAAAATTACAACAACAAAGTATTGCGTTTTATACCACTATGAAGAGAATGTTTTTTTTTTATAATTATGGAAAATATCAAATAAAAATAATCCTCTGCTGTTTATAACATTACTTTTATTCAAAATAATGGTCCAGCAAATTTTTCTTAGGTAAGTCCACTTCATCATCAATATTGTATCCTTGTGTCAATCAAAAATATATTTGTTGTCCCTGAAGAAGACCGTGGACACGGTCGAAACGACGACAAATCAAATGTTAATCTCCTAAAAGAAGACTCAGACCCAGACCTAGAAGAAGAAACACAAACTCCATTATATATATATATATATATATATATATATATATATATATATATGTTGACATAGTTTCTCGAGTTTCTGTTCGCGTTCTTGGTCCTCAAAAGGTCCGATTTCACGACGTTTCGGCAAATTCACATTTGCCATCTTCAGGTGGTGTCTAATTCATTCGATTGTTTCGAACTCGACTGATATTTTCGTGTTGTGCAATTTGTAATGGTGGTTCGTCGATTGCGCACGATCGTCACGATCGGTTTTCTTCGTTCGCGCCCTGTTGCGTGTAGAGCCGGAAGACGTTGTTGGATGCGTTATTGCCAGATCGCCACCGGTGTTGCTCAATTGTGCACGATCGGTCTCCTTCTTTCGTGTTCTGCTTTGTATGGGGCGACGCGTCGTTGCTAGGACGCCATGGGTATTGCTGGGTGAACTAATGCCCATGGCGTCCAACAGCGACCTCTTTCGGCCCCATACAAAGCAGAACATGAAAGAAGTAGACCGATCATGCACAATTGAGAAACACCGGTGGCGATCTTTCAACAACGCATCCAACAACGTCTTCCGACTCTACACGCAACAGGGCGCGAACGAAGTTTTTTTTATAATTATGTATATAATGAGGTGAAAATTCTAGAATGAAACATTATTACAATACAACATTAGATTCACTTACCTTTTATAGTGAAAGACTGACACTTAGTCATTTACGAGGCGAACGCACAAAAACGTGGCATGGGGGGGGAACAGCGGGTTTGTTTTTCCTTTACTTCATACACTTATTTACATCGAGGATTACAAATAAATCAATTCAATTATTATTACAATTTAAATTTGAAGTAAATGGTTTATTATAACTAAAATGAGGAACATAAACTTTTGGTTTTATAAATTTCTTGTGAACACTGCATCAATTGTCTTACCATATCTCAGTGTATTTGCGGCTAAGCTACAGTGAAGATGGGGAGGTTTGTTAAGTAGTCACTGACATTAATAAAGTTAGAAATGGGCGCCAGGAAAATCTATTCCCCTCCAAATATCCAATAACAGTCTGTTTCAAACCCAAATTTACCAAAGGATTGAAATACAAAAAAAATACGAAGGACGACTCTAAGGAATTTATTGATTCACTATACAAACAACAAAAGCTCAACTAACTCGGTCATCTGTATCTGTAAGTACTCATTGACAACAACAAAAAATAGAAGTTGAATCTATGCAAAAATATCAAATACTTCAAGGCTTCAGTACAATAGCATTCAAGCACCAAATACCAATCAAGTTACAATAGGCTTTTTCATTTAGATGACAAATGACTAACTTTGTTTACCTGTCAGACCCAACGGCATGGACGGCGAATTTTTTTTTTTAAGGAAATACAATATTTCCGAGTTTTCCTATGGATAGTTGACTTGAATTTACATGGAGAAGAAAATCACCATTAGAAAATATTCGTGTACATTATTTTATCTACGAATGAAAGGTTTTTGGCGGTATAAAATAGGTAATAAGTACTTAACCTACAAAGAAAGTTACGAACGCCAATGTATGCAGGTGCATTTGTCATGAAGTTGACATAATGTGAAAATACCGCTAATTTTGAACTAAGCCAATCTCAAATTGTTATTTCAAAACTAACCAATGGCTATTCACTTTCCCAATAGCCAATCAGACTTTGGGTCTCAAAACGAGCGCATGCGCCTTAAAAAATCATCTAAATGAAAAGGCCTATTACATCTAAATATCAAAATATCAAATTTTCAAGTGTCAAACTATCAAAGTACCAATTTAGCAAAGTATCAAGTATCAACCAGTAAACACTATAAAAAAAATCAAAAGCCTGCCAAACTGATCATATTCATACCTATATACTACGAGCTTGGACACATAGCAAAATGGCGATAAATCACAATTAAGGCACGGTCGCAGAAATTGGGAGGTCATTCAACAATCAATATTTACCAAAATCACTACAAGCGACCGCGTGAGCTCAGGTGTTGCACATGCGTGGATCAACTATTCTCAAATAGGCTTTAGGCCATCTCAAATTCTGCTTAACGATAGCCGCAACAATAATAAACAATAAATATATAGGCCTGCTAGCATATACACCATACCAACCACACAAGTGAAAACATCAACAATTATAGCATAAAACAACAATACTAAGCAATCAATATAGGGCCTTCTAGCATGGGAATGCTGGGAATAACTCAATCAATTACTATTCAATGTTCCACTAGCCGATATCAAACGTTAGCTGAAGGCTAGAAATTTTATTTTATCTGTGAATCAATTCTAACCTACTGATTTTATTTTTATTTTTAGATAGTACTGGGTTGGGCAGGTGATCAACCATGGATGAACATAACAAAAACCTACGCTGTTTCTCTGATACTATGCGGTTTATCATGTGCTGGAATCATGTATTTTACTACCAACTTCGTCATGCTAGAAATCTGCGCCGGCCTCTTCGGTTTATTTCTGTCGAGTTGTTTTTCCTTCGCTCCTGGAATTATTGTGGAACTAGTTCCTCTCGACAGATTCACCGTTGCATATGGGTTGCATCTTCTTTGTATGGGCATAGGACTGCTAGTTGGACCGCCATATGCAGGTATTCTTACTTTTGCTTTTGTAATTCATGGAATAATTCAAATTGATATAAGAAAAGGGAAGTATGAGTTTGTATGTAACAAATGTTTTCGATGAATACAGGATCGATTTTTCTTGTTCAGAAACAAAAGCAAATACATATGATTGAATAATTGAAAGGCGGACTGAGGTTAATACTAGCCAACAACACCGTGTGATTGGATTGTGGGTCATACAATTTGTTATCGTTTTATGCAAAACCATCAAATGGCATTGCCATTATGATCTTAGTATGGATAACGCACCATGGGTTGCTTAACTAGCACGTACGCTGCAATTTCTCGGTGCAGGTTTAATATGACTATTATTGAAACATCGCTTCCTCATTTCCTAAATAATATATTATGAAGACTGGCACTATTGTTCTGTAGCTATTTAACTTGGTCAGTCGATTTTATTTTCTACCTGCAGTGAGTTCTACGAACGACTTCTCTCTCTATGTTTGTGGTCGCTTCCTTTCGGCGCATTTGACCAGCGGGACTGACTTCTGGCTGCAGAGCTACACGCTTGTCATCCATATATTTATTAACTACCAGTATGGATAACACTCTATAAGACGCCATGTTAACAAAGTGAAGTCACGAAAATCAGTCTGTCCTTTTTCATGCGGGCGCTTGAAAACTACTGCGCATGAGCAACTTTCGAATTACACATAAATATTTCAGGTTAGATCATTTAATTGACATTTTGACCAGAATTGGTTTCGTGTACATTTGCAGATAGTGGACATTGGAGGTAAAACAATCTCACTTTTCTGAGTTGAACATGTTTACCAATTTCAAAAAGAATTCAGTAGTTACATTACATATGTTATTGTTTAATTCGTAGATGATCATGCCTTCATATTGTGCTGTTGTGAAATGCAATAAAAAAAAAATCTTTATACTGTTCTCGGTGAACATCATCTAAACTGGAATAATGTGTCACAATATTTCACTCGAAACACAATAAAAACAGTAACAATTTCGAATGAACGTTCTTAGCTAAACAATAGTATATTAAAGTATAAGTGGATAAAAAGGGCTTTAAAACACGCGCGATTTTTCGAGCACGACGGCACAGCCGGAGTGCTCGAAATAGAGCAAGTGTTTTTAAGACCAGTTATCCACGAATACTTTACGCTATTTTTTTTATTGCTGCAATTTGAAATCATATATACTGGTATTATTCCTACAAAAAATAGAAATAAGAACTAATAATGCAAATTCGTGATGTGACATCAGTATACCTTTCGTTGTCATTTGTTAGTAATATTTTATTTGACGTTACAAGGTACTCCTGTCAGATCAATAATCAAAAATTTGTCATTTGGACTTCACGTTTCTCGATTTGTTGATGTTGCCATGGTAACTTTAAAAAACGCGCGTTTTTTAAAGTTCGATTTAAACACGCTGAGGCGTGCTTTAAATGGGTAAAATGGGGCACCAATAAAAAAAATGTGTTGTTTTACCTCCAATGTTGACCATCTGTCAAATGTGCACGAAACCAATTCTAAACGCTAGGTGGAAATAAATGTCATAATTTTGTGGTTAATATGTTGCCATAATAAGAATTTGCAACAAATGAAATAAGCTTGTCATAATCCAACATTTTTTCACATTATGACTAGTAGAACGAGATGGGCGAACAAAATGGCGTCTTTTATAAAAAATCCTGTTTATTTCTTGGCGCATGCGCATCCACTTTTAGCGCCCGATGTTCAGTTGTTTTTGCTTCACATAGGCTATCCTTATTATCAATATCTGTTAATAAATATATGTTGTCAGCTAGTAAGGATGGTTTCTATGTAAAAATGTCCCTTGTACCTAAGTATTTTTAATTTCCGTAGCCAGCTCTTAGACTATAGTAGATTCCGTGGAAAACACAACTCATTATTGACAATGTTCAGCGGTGTGATTCCTTGTACCGTAGAATTCCACTTTCCGACGAATGAGTGAGATGGAATTAAATTGGGACATTATGTGGAAAATCAGTAAAACAAAACTTTTATTACAGAGATTGATCACTAAAAACAATAATACAATAATCTATTTTTCGTTAAAAATGACTTGAAATTCTCCGTCCGCTCGGACAATTCCTGTTTGGATTGTGCAGCTGCGAAAGCTGAAAATATAAGACGAATCGATAGAAATAGGAATAATATTATTAAAATCGAGAAAATCAGGATATTTATAGATTTTTTTATTTGTAAATCCCTGTCGTTTGTGATGGAACTATGCAAAATTTTTTTATGACAACTCAGGAAAAACAAATTGGCGTGCAGTTTACTCGAGATTTTTATAATATTAGAAATCGTGAAATCATGCGTTTGTCTATTCATCAAATCGTAATAGGATTCATAAAAGCGAATCAAACTGATGAATTTATTATTTTCGCGAGCACTGTTTTGACACAAATTTGTGTGAATTAGCAGAACTTTCGAGTAGGTCTCGAAACAACTCTTCATTGTGGCATAAGTTGCAGCCTCATTATAAATGCTCATTGAAAATGTGGGCCAGAACGTCTTTTTTAATGAATACTTGTAGTTTTCCATATTATCCTTCAAAGTTAAATGATCCTCGCAGCAAATCAATTGTGTTTTTGTTGGTATGTACTCACGACGAGCAACACAAAACCAATTTTTTCCTCTTTAATCACGAACCTGGATTTTCCATTTTCGCAGAAATTAAAAGAAATTATTTTGCAATTGTTGCATAAATAACTATTGCGTCATTGACTCGTCGAAACAAAATTGCAACCAGCCTACTAAGAATAAAAATCTGCGCTACCGTTGTTTGTGTTGCATTTAATTTGGAAACCAGCCTACTCAATACGAATAATTCGACACCGTTGCTGCGCTATGAGCAATGTGAATGATGGTTCTTTATTGGTAACCTAGGTAACAATTTTAATCACTTGTGATAAAAAGATTTTTAATCACTAGTTAAATTAAAAGTACAACTTCTTTCACTAATTTGAAATATGTCACATTTTAGTCACGAAAATGGAAAAAAAAAATTGCGATCTTTTTCTCGTTGAATTTCCACAACCAGGCACATAACACCAACGGTAACTCTTTTTTGGAGTAGGCATTTTGAAAATTACAGTATGAAAATTGATAACGATGCGAACAATAAACACTTCAAGCGGCAGCAACACGTGCTCGCTGCCTACTGCAGAAGAGAGGATCAACGAATCCAACAGTATTGTGACGTCACGCTCTCTCCCAAGGTCATGGAGGCGTTTTGAAACTCGGCGTTTTCAAAATGCTGTAGCATTCTCAAAAATTGTTAGAGAAATGTAGGATTTTTTTTTAACAATAAAGTCGTATATACGTAGATTTCAAATATGCAATAAAAATTTCATGTCCCTACCTAATTACGATTGAATTGATGGGTGTGATGCAGACATAACTGTCGTTTATGGAATTCTACCGTACACGGAATCACACCACAGGGTTGTTATGGACCCGTTTAGGCAATATCCCGTTTTTATTGCTTGTTTATAGAGAAAGAAAATAGTTGTCAATAGAAGTCGTGTTTCATACCGTCGCGCGTGCCATCTATCGCATTCGATATCGAAGTACCGTAAATCTGACACTGTATTGAGGCGTTTACTTAAACGAGAAAATTAGTCGGAACTACAAGATTTCTTTTCGGCGCGAAGTAACAGCATCTTTACTTTTCAGCAAATTGAAAAGATTTGCATTCGGAAGGAACAAGGTTCAACTCTTTTACGGTAACAGTAGCGTTGAACTCGCCTTCTGTCAGACCGAAGAAAAATTTGAAATTTAGAAGTTTATTTGGGTGGGGGATGGCATTAGGTCACTATTTGTCACAGAAGAAAGTTAGAAGTTTGTTAGAATTATTGAGATTGAAGGGGATCCTTGAGTGTTTCTGTCAACCAATTATCGAACTAGAAACATGGGTATAATTATTTTCCTAATTCCAACAAAGTATTATTGTAGTCTTCAGTAGATGTTTTATTTTTTAGGGCATATCTTTGATGTCACAAACAGCTGGGAGCAACCTTTCTATCATGCTGCTATTTGGGTAGTTATATCAGGAATTCTGGTGGCCATCATTCCATATACCAAGAATCGAAGGATTATTGGAAATAAACCAGTGGAACAAGAAATTGAGGACGCTGAAGATAAAATATTCATCTCATTTTCTATTATTTTTGTTTTGGTAGTATCCACCGTGATTGGAGTGTATTTCACAATGAAGTGTCTTCTATAGGTTTATTATTAAATCTATTTTTGTAACAGAATGAAAATATAACTTAGTTAACATACTCAGGAAAATATCATTACATTCCTAACAACACAAGTACATCCCAGGGGCGTCCTTCATTTGCTACTAGGACGTCCCTGGGATATCCTTTGTCGGGACATGGTACATACTAGGGACGTACCAGGGACATCTACTTTCCACCAAAAAGGACATCCAAGGGATGTCCTTTTGGTACGTCCCAGAGATGTACCAAGTCCCGACAATGGACATAAAAGGGACACCCTAGGTCCTCAAATATCCTTTTCTTTCATTCATTTAATTTGAAAAATTTCATGGAAAATATGGAAAAATTTAATCCTAAGATTCTCAACAGAATTCAGAAATTAATATGTCATATTGTGTTGAAATATAATAAAAAAACGACAAACAAAAACTCATCCTATATATAAATTCATATGACAAACAAAAAAAGACTAGGTGAATCAGATGAAAATTGTACACATATTAGGGTGTTGCATTTATTGCAGGCATTGCATTATCTCTTTCTCTGTGGCTTCTCTACTTGGTCCTCCTGAAAAACTTCTGCAAAGCCTCCGCAATCTGTTTTTAATTGCCAATGGCTTCAGAAGATCCTGTAACAAAGATATTATTGCAGGTGGAATTGAATTGACAATGAAAAAAATTACTAACACATATATCATATAATAGCTCTTTTGGGATTTACAATAATAGATAAAAATACTCACCAAGTATTATTGCTGCATGTGTTATGTTGTGTTTCAAGGCCCATTCAGTTAACTTTGAATTTATGTTTTCATTTGAATTTTCGATATTTTCATGGAAGTTCTCAACAGGATAATTTTGAACTAGGTCTTCTCTTGATGTAGGGCTCAATTCTCCAAGGGAAGGACCATCAGACAAATTTTCAGAACTTGATTCACATTGACCAACTTCAGGAATATTTTATCTGAATTTGTAGATGGTAATGTTATATGAATATCATTATTCCAGCCATTAATCGAGTAGTAGAAGGCCCACTACAAGCCTCTCAAGATTCTTTATTTTGTCTTCCAAGTTTTCTTGTCCTTTTAAATAATATTACTCAGAGTATTTTTTCTCTCAAGCCTTGAGGATACCTTCCTCCTACGATCCATTATATATATATATATATATATATATATATATATATATATATATATTAATATTTACCTATAATAGATTAATGAATATACTACTGTAAACATAATATTCAGAATCGAATAATCATATTATTGGGACAATCAAGTCTTCGAACCAAAAGATTGCATTCAATATTTTGATATTTGTTTTACCAACCTCAAACTCAACTTCAATTTTTCGACTATGATATACACAACACTATGACTATAAAATACTTCAAATGCTCACAAAAATCGTCAAACACAATAAGGATGCCGCCAATCTTTTTACATCGAACAAAGAAAAATTAGAAACATTCACATTATGCAAAGTGAGGTTAACCATTGTTGACAGATCACCAAATAATTCAAACAATGTTGCCAAAGCCAAACTGGAAAAACCACAGAAACCGAAATGTAATTGTGTTTGCGAATTGTTTATAATTTGTATCATTCTTGATAATTTATATTGAGGGTATATTATGCAATAATAATTTTTTGCTTGCGAAATGGTAACTTCCCAGAAATTTCTGAGATATATTTCCATTTTCTTCATAGTTATTTTTCAGAAGAAAAACAAACATTTTTAAAACAAAATGTCAACTTTGAATTTTCAATGAATATTTTGATGAGTTTCGACGATTTTTATATTTGAGAATGGATATCAGAAATAACCGGGACATAAATGGGACAACCTATGGATATAAAAGATGGGATGTCCTCTGAATGTCCCAATCATGTCCTTTTACCATGGTACATAAAAAGGACATACCTAGGACATCCCTGTGTTTTTAGGGATACGTTCCCAGGAAATTTTCAAAAAGTAGTTCTCTCCTTTTTCTATCATTGTTAAATCTCAAATGTTGGAGAGTAGGTACCATTGTTTACAAAATCAGCAAAGTATTTCAATCGACGATCGCCTAAGTGGAAAAATAATGAATATACACAGAAGACATGCATGGAGTAAAAGGTCGAAAATTGTTGGTGCCCGTTTTTTTTTAGCCTGATGTATCGTAACCATCATCAGTCTACTGAAGAATAGTATATTCTCTTACTTTTGTATCGTTTCAAAATTGGTAGACCACTCAATGCCGTTTTCTGGGTGGTATAAATATGACTTTCCAAATTCGATTTTCAATCAACATAAAAAATCACCAGAATTTTGTATACTCCAAAACTCGCAGCGAGCTTTCAGCAAACTTTCCTTTATAAAATCGGCAAAAGTAATTTTATTCTATAATTTTTTTCAAAAACTCACCAGCTACCATTTGGAAAGGAGGAGAGTTGGAGTAAACACGCAGCTTCTATTTTATAGTCTGTTTCATATCCATTCCATAAAGATTTGGGAAATGTCTACCTACTCAATTCTATTAATTGGATTCACAAAGTTTATGCAATTCACTGTTATAGGCTTGGAGCATCTTTTTAAGTGGCGCCGCAGTGGCGGAATCAGTCCGTATTTGCCCCTTTGATAAATAGTGTTTTTAAAGTGCGGCAGTTTGTTTTTTTTTGTTAAAATCGTGAAAACTGCAGTTGTGTTGTGATTCAGCGTGTGTAAACTTCGGAAATTGCGCTAGTGATGAACAAAAAGCAGATTGAGACGAGTCAACTGCTAAACGCATTGAGGCTGCATTAAAGGGCTGACCACGCGCGTGCACTGCGAACACGTGATTCGCGTGTCATTGTGTAATGTTTAGATGTAATTTATTGTCAAGTTGAAAAGTGTCTTATATTCGTGATGGAGCAAGTACTTGCAACTGGGTTTTTTCCCATTACAAACCACATTGTTTTCAAAAATCACTCTGTAAAAAAGGAGCAGTTTTAGTGCAGTCGGGTCACGTGTGTCAGAGGCGGGAAATAAAAAAAATTTTATTCCAGCATACATGCGGAAGTGATTAACCAAGTAGCATCCACATCAAATCAGTATTCGGTCGAATTAGAGGTCAATCAATACTTTCACAAACAATTAATATAACATTCGATAAAACCTTACATGTCTAATGTTGCAGTAGGTACATTACATGGATAAAAAGTTATATTAAAGAAATATAAAAGAAATATAAATAAATATATTCAAATAATTGTTAACTTATATATATATATATATATATATATATATATATATATATGTATATATATATATATATGTATATATATATATATATATATATATTACATGAATGTTCATTTACGTGTTATCATATTACTAGAATAATTAGTATAATTAGTTATAGTTTATAACGATGTGAAAATTCATCCGAAATATTCAATAAAAGATGTCAATTTCTCCTTCGTAGATTGATTGTAACAAAGATGTGTGAATGCTCATGGCGACTGTAAACACCTTTAGGCAGTATTTTCATACATAAACGCTCACCGAGAGACGTCCAAACATTACATTGCAATTTGATTTGAGGTTATCTGAAGCTGGATCGTTCTTTGTCGTTCATTTATTATACGCGCATTCTCGACACTGGGTCTCTCTTTGATTCGAATAACAACACAAACGCAGGTTTTGACGTTTGCGACCGAAAAATTTAAACTATCGAACTTTGTAAACACCCTTTTCATCAAAGCGGTAAATGAGGATAAGTGACACTATACGGACGAATTCGCCCGATTACGCCACTGCGGCGTTGCACGTTAAACTCCTCCCCCATGCTCCAAGTATATAAAGAGAATGAGGAGGTTTATAAGGATATGTATTTTTTTTCGTTCTCATGGTGGGTTAAATAATCATATTGAGAACTGTGTCATCTCAAGTGTTTTATTCCTGGATTTCCTTACATTTCAGCTCAAGTGGATGTGTCCCTCATGGTTTCTGAAATAACAGTTTTCCTGCATTTCTCACTTTCAACAAATTTGTCTTGTATTTTTTCATATGAAACTCCAAGGCCATTTACCGCGAGCTACTGTACTTTCTTCTAGAAGAATGTGACGAGGGTTCGTTCATTCGATAGTTAAGAATGATCAAAGCGATTGTCAACCTTTATTCAAATGTAAATTACAATCGATTGAATGATTTTTCTGAAAAAAATAATACCAATAAAGCTGCAGTTTACGTAAATAAATTTGATATGTTATTGTATTTCACCAAGCTTGATTGAAATATTTATCTATTCAATTAAAATCTTCACTATGAGAACTCATGTTTTAATTACAACTACAAGAAAGAACAAAATAGATTTTTTTAAATATATCTGTCATATATAATAAATAGTTTCATGAAAGTCAATATATGTTCATGTCATCTCAATCACACGAGAGTGGAGATACATACAGCCTTCGAGGTATATTGGAAAACGTCCATTGTTATTCGGCCTTTGTCTCTGTCTATTACCGGACGAAACTAGAGTTGCGTGTTGGATGAATTCTGCCTGGCTTGGAGGATCAGTTGGCGGTATATCTGGAAAACTTGTTGAAGGGGCAGTTAAACTCGGGTATAACGAACGGCTTAATGACTTCAGAAATTGTTCGTTATAAAGAGTGTTTCGCTATAAAGAAAATATTTAGTACATGCATCCTGATAGATTTTTTTTTCGCGTAAATTGACGACTTTTGATTTTTTGAGACCATATTCTCGACAAATTTGTGCACCCACTGTCTGATTTTCTAATTATTTCCAGCTTAACCGACAAAGTAATATCCTTCCTACATGCTATTGGATTAGGCATGTTGATACAACGCAGTTGAACACGTACTAACACTATGACATGTATCTAACAAATCCCTAACAGAAATAGAGGGATCCCATCGGTCAACCGCGGACGTTAAATTTCAATCAATCAATATTTATTTCCATTTTTTCGACACAGTTTACATGTATTGGAGTTGTCATTTAGTAAGTACAATTACATTAGTATATCTAAATAAAAAATTACACTTAAAAACAAGAAGAATGTATATATAAAAAATGACATGCATAGTATATACAAAAGCCAACAATAGAATAATAAGAAATATTAAAAAAGAAACACTTTCGGCACACATAATTGATCACAAAGTCTAATTTTGTATAAAATCGCCTATACTATAAAAACATTCTTTCAATAAAAAATTCTTTAACTCATGTTTAAATGAAGAAAATATGTTAATACCCTTCCGTAAGATTGTTAAATATTTTGAGTACAATATGATCAGGAAAACATGTGTTTTTTTTTCGAGCTAAATTTACATGAAAATGGTGTTGTTCCTTGTTTCATAACCAAGAATATCAGAATTGCGTGTAAAAGTTCCCTTATTTTTTAAAACATGGACACAGGTTTCGAAAATGAAGAGGCCTGCAAGTGTCAAGATACAAAATGTTTCGAAAAATGTTCTACACGATTCTCTGTCAGACATTTTTGCGATACATCTCAAGATTCGCTTTTGTCCAATTGATCCTGTTGTTCCTATTGTTCTTGTTGTTTGTGTGTTCCTGTAGGGTTCCTGTTTTTATTGATAGGTATTTGTTGATATTAATATCGAATATTAGTCTCAAACATGTCCCGACGAACTATACCAGAAAAAATTAAAACATTACTGATGATTGGAGAAGGTGCGAGGTCTTATCGCGAAGCAGCTTCTGAATTTAATAGAAGACACCCACTTGATACGCCTATACACTCTGGAACAGTTTCCAAAATTTATAACCAGTTCAGAAGAACCGGCCAAGTAATGAAGGTGAGGAAATTAAAAAAATAATAATGTTGATGATTTAACTTTTTGGCGGCATATCGAGCCGATCTCCATATAAGTTTAAGTTCATTCACTTCTACTCAATATCGAAGTAAAATTTGAAGATGCTTCAAATGCATGCCTTTGAACTCAAATTTCTCCACGCTTTACACGGTGGAAACGGACAAAGAAGAATGTAATACTGCTTATGGGCACAAGGGAGTTACCTGAATGACAGGTATTTCTTGAAAGTGTGAGGGATATTATATGAGAGAAGAAAATTAGATTGGAGAATTATTCGTTCATTTTCTGCAGAATTAATTTTCAATTGTCTGGAAGAATTCCCCTTGGATTTAAGGAATAAATTGGTTTGCCAGTTGGACGGTTCACCCGTTCACAACTTCAGGATAACAAGGGTATGGCTGAATAGAAACTTATATAGAAAAGGGAGAGGACCTATTAGCCTTCTCGTAATGTGCCCCCACGTTCCCCCGATCTCACCTCCCTAAACTTTTATTTAGGGGGAAACTTTAAAAATAAAGTGTATAGAAATAGGCCCACTTTTCGTGAAGATCTCCGCGCGAGAGTGCTTGAGGCATGCCAAGAAGTTACAGGGGGATCTGAGAAAAGTAGTTATGAATAATAGAAAACGAATTGAAAAATGTGTCCTCTTCGAGGCGAGGACTCAATCAATATAAAATGTTTCTTTACTTCTTTGAATAATTAGGATTTTGAAATCATTTATTGTTGAAACTAGAGTATACGTGGGAAACTAGTCAGGAGATATCTTCAACTATATATATATATATATATATATATATATATATATATATATATATATATATATTTTTACCTGAAACTTCAGTTTGTTGAGTTGACTTTGCATGATTCCATTAACTTTATGAAATTGTGATATTTTTGCAGTTATTTTCCAATTCCGTTGCATAACTTCCAAGGAACAAAATTAATAATAATTAATTTCTGGATAATCAGAAAACACATTTTCAATAAAAATCAGAGATTTCCGTTTTGAAAGTTAGTGGTTAAAGAAAGAATATTCGACAAGTGAAAATGAATACACATAGACAAAAATGAACAACAATTTCTTGATCTTTGTTGAATGTTTCAAAATAATTATATGAATATTGGAAAATTTTCGAGGCTGTCCCAAATCAAAGAGAGTAAACGATATCTGAGTAGGACAGTCTATTCCCCATAAGACAATGGTGACACTAATAGAAAGAGATGAAAGATCATTTGTGAGTCATAGTGACGTATATATGGACATGTCATGGCCACCATTCTCTCTGGACAGTGGCGGACAAGCGTACTCTGCACTCTGGTATCAGAGAGTTACAAGCTCTTGAATGAATATTGGATCACTCTGTATGTTACGTGGGCCATCTGTACTCATGACCACATACATCACTATGACGGGTTAATGCTACAAGATTCTAATTGGCAGGAGATTATTATAGTGCCTCCTATTCAGATAACGTTTACTCTCTTTGGTCCCAAACGACTTATGAGAAATAAAATCATCTTATTAGGATGAATAAATTCAAATTATAATGTACAAAATGTCAAATAAGATTTGAATTCAATTTTAATTACAAATTATTGAGATTTCTGATGGTGGGTCGAATTATTTTCTCCCAAATCAAATTCCCCAGAAGAATTATATTCAAGGTTTGTTTCATCTCTGCTGGCGTGCAGTGTATATAACCATTAAGCGGGTAAGTGCATTTACAGCATTTCTATCGCCCCTGAGAGTTTCATCATTCTACCTCGATAATTGGGGTGCTTCCATGAAAAGAACAAATTCAGTTTTCGACTGAAATAAAAATTTCAGGAAAAGGTGTTTTGGTAGTAAGTTGGGGGTTCTGATCACGAATCTGAAGGAATTTTGAGCCAATTTTTCTCCTAATATGATTTACCGTTAAAATTGGTAGTTCCATCCTTACTCTGCCCCTGTATATTAGTTAGCCAACGCCATCAAGTCTGTAGGTGTATTTCCATCAGTCCTGAGAGTTTCATCATTCTACCTCGATAATTACCGAAGTTACGGGGGTGCTTCCATGAAAAGTGAGACACTGTAGGTATTACTTTATACACTCTATTTTCTGATTTCCTTAGAGGTCCTGCCTATTTTTGTGCTACTTCACACCTATTTGAACAGCACCGGTGTTTGATGTTATCCCTCGAGATCTCCAGGTGAATTCTGTGATTTCCAAATTGATGTAAAGTAATACCAACCTGGTGTTAGGTGAAATACTGTTTGATTAAAGTTCGCACCAGTCTGGTGTGGATTACAATACTATTAATCATGAAAAACATCAGTTAATTAAAAGTCCCGCATTTATAAATAAACACAATCAACACCAACTGATCAAGTCTGCGGTGTTTATTTACAGCAGTTCATTGAATTTTGAACCGGGATCGTGTCAATTCAAATAAAGAATAGTTATCTGATATGAATCTTTAAATTTGCATTACCTCAAGATGTAAAACAAAATAGCTTCAATTGATTGAATATATTCGATGGGATGTATACAATGGACACTCATTTTTCAGGCTGCTAATAATATTTGGTTTCAACTGAAATCATGCTCTTGTTCATTTGCTAGATACGGAGTCATTACTTATCACAATCATATCGTTTTTTTCTTTGAAATATTGGATTTAATCATTCACCCCAATATCATGAAAAATAGGATGCTAGACTGAGAAAAAAAAAACATTTCATGGGTAAGCCACTTTATTGCACAGGAAAAACAAACTAAATCAAATTAAATTGAACAGACAAAACACATTTTCTTAATTTTACGATACTTTTCTGATTTGATTTAAACACTGAATAAAATCTTCTGGACAATTATTTCAGCATAAGCGATTTGTTTGACATTCATGGAATTGCTGCTAGTTTGTTTGAAAATTTTCCAAATTGTATGCCTATCCTCCATAAACAAATGTTGAAATTGTTGAACATTCAGGAAACATCAAAATGAATTCCTGTTCAACTTTAAAGAAAGAAATGATTATGATTATTTGTATGATAAAGTGAACATGATCTCATAAAATTATTAATTTTGTACATATCTATTGTTTCAATTTTTCTTTGTAACACTGAAGTTGAAGATTCAATTAGTATTCACTTATCAGCTGAATGTTTCAAGAAAATTCAAACATTTGTATGAAATAGTCCAGTTACATCCAGAAATCTGGGGAACAGTTCTGTCACGGAAATATTGTTCCTAACTTAATTTCGGTAACTGAAGGTTTCCAGCATGCATTCTCTGATAATAATATATAATAATAATAATAAATAATGTTTATTCAGTAAATTCAGTTACAGAAATATGGTATGGTTTAGAATAAACATGGAAGAACCACAGAAGCTGTATTGCAAATACAGCTTGTATGTCTTGAAATTGGATTACAATTTGTTAAATACTCATGATAAGGTGGATTATGTCGAAATCTGGGAATTATCTCAGGTTCAGGAGTTAGGTCATAATGGGATCATTGTCTGAATCGGGTAGTGTTACATAATAGATAATAGAATTAATATACATATGACGGTACAGAATTATGAAAAACACATGTTATAATACTCAGTCTAATTCATGGGACATACTGAATAATTTGTTCCTTCAAATCAATTCATCCTGTTATTTACTATGTCATGTACTATTGATCTTAGTGTATTTTGTAACCATTTTGTAATAACTTTTTTGAAAGTTATGTAATTGGTTGCTATTTTTATATTATTCGGTATGATATTGAAGATTTTGGGATCTAGAAAATCGAAGCTACGCTGTCGGACATTCTTATCGCATTTTGGTACAATAATATTGGATCTGTTTCTTGTTTCATAGGAGTGTCCTATTGTGGAAATTTTTACTTTGTTTCTATAAATGTTTGTTATCATTTTTTGACAGTACAACTGTCTCAAATCAAGGAATCCACTTCCGTTGAACAGATCATTGCTTTTCAAGTCCTATTGGAAATTTTTTTTTTAAATTTGTTATCATTTTTTACAATAACACCGTCTCATATCAGATTGTATATTATCCTAATTAGCCCTTTCTGAAATACATTGACTTTTTCTAGATGACAATCAAGGACTCCGCCCCATCCAATATTTCCGTATGATTACTGAGATTGTATTAGGGAAAAGTACAAAGTTCGCAGATGAGAAATATCTAGGTATTCTTTCAAAAATTTGAAACGAGACAAAAGTCCTCTGAGTTTTCTTGCAATAAAATTCATTTGTAAGTCCCAACGTAAGTGTCGATCGATTATTATCCCTAAATACTTCATTGATGTTGTTTCAGGAATTTTTGTATCTTTATCAATACTTAGTGATCCTAGATTTGGTAAATTATTGGTATATGATGTAAAAGGTAAATATTTCGTTTTTCCTATATTCGATGTCAATTTGTTATATTGAAACCATGATTGAATTAATTTAAAATCTTGTTCTGCTTTTTTTTTAGAATATTCCAGTTTTCTGCTTGATAAATTATCGCAGTGTCATCTGCAAAACTGAGCACTGTTCCCTTGGTGTTCATGGATAACAAACTATTGATATAAAGTATGAACAACAAAGGTCCCAAGACGGTGCCCTGGGGAACACCATATGTGATATCCCTCATCTCGCAACATTTACCGTCAATAACTACTTGTTGCCTAGCTGAAAGGTAACTCTTCAATAGGTCGTATATATTTCCTCTAATGCCATAAAGTTTCAGTTTTTTAATAAAATGTTGAGACATACAGTGTCGAAAGCTTTAGAGAGGTCAATGAATATACATAATGCAGGGATTTTTGAATCTAGTGCCTTATACAGATTCGAAGTTGATGAGTAGATTGCATCGCGGTAGACTTTCCCTCTCTAAAGCCGTATTGACCATCTGAAAGGATGTTGTTTCTTGCCAATAATTTAACCATTCTGATCTTAATAATTTTTTCTAGTAATTTTGATAAATTACTTGTGAGAGAGATTGGCCTATAATTTCCGAGATCGTATTTGTTTCCACTCTTATATAAAGGTCGAATTAATCCCATTTTGAATGATTTAGGAAAACATCCAGTTCTGAAACTTTCATTGAATAAGATGGATAGAGGTTCAGTAATCATATGTGCTATTTCTTTAAGTGTCTCGGTTCTGATATTGTCATTTCCAGGAGATTTTTTATTTTTTAACGAACGTATCGTGTTTTGAATCTCTACAGGATTCGTTGGGAATAAAAACATTGTTTTCTCATGATTAGGTATGTTTTCGGTAAAATTAACTGGTACCTCAATGTTTTCAGCGTATGATGACTTCATGATCTAAATTGATATCTTTGATACACTCCAATTTTCTCTGGAGCTCTTCGATTTTCTCAACATGACATATTTTTTGTCAACAGACTAACTACTACTCTCTGTTTTTGTAGTGTGCTATGATTTTTTTCTTTAAAAATCCTATTTTCTGTAGTCAAGGTTTCAGAGATAAGTGGAAAAATGAAATAACTCGTCAAGAAATATATTTGTTAAAATTCGGATGACTGAGACATGTTGTTGGTTCAGCATCTCATGGCCGCTGACCTGGAATGCACAGATGACCAAAACATATCGGAGGTCGAATTTACTATCTCGATTGAAATCAACCAACACCATTTTCCGCGGTAAATTTGGAGGTAGTGTGGTTATTATTGTTTTATTTTATCACGATTGAAATCAACCAACACCATTTTCCGCGGTAAATTTGAAGGGAGTGTGGTTATCATTGTTGTATTTTATAACTACATTTTACCGGTATATTTAGTAAAACTCACCTCGTAAGTATATAGATCAACGTGTATATAAAATATAGTCTGGAACTAGGACCCCCATTCTCCAAAACAGTAATGCGTAACGTACCCGCCAACTTTCATCTACATGTTATTTACAAAACTCAATAATATATTTACTTGCACATACAATTGAATCGGATTCGGTTTCGTCAGCCACAATAAATTTCTCCGTACATTTGTTAACAATTTTCACACACTTCATGTGCCAGGAATGCACAACACAAACTCTTCTTGAACACAATGCAAAGTGCGAAGGTAGAGCTCATCCAGTATTGAAACGACCACTTTGGCCTTCCCCCACCTAACAACCAATTTTTATCGAAGATACCCGAACCATTGTCTAACTATGGCTATAAATAGAAATTCCATAGGCGTACCAAATTATTTGGTATAGGCGATTCACGAGACGTAGAGAACTTACACTCCTATAACTTTCCTAACTCTCCTATTTCTTTTTCCGCTACTGAATAGTACTTACCACTGGGCATTTTGGCAAGATAACGAGTGAACTATTGTAAAATTGAATAAATAACTGCACTACCTACTTATTAATTAAACAAACCTACCCTTTCAAACGCTGCATGCCAAGACAATGGTGAAGATTCGCCGTAGCACAGCAAATCGTGTCCACTCGTGTTTCCCCCCTCTCTACCTACCAAACGGTCATTTCAATACTGGATGAGCTCTACTGCGTGTTTGTTTTTCAGCGTTAGTGGCAGTTGGCAGACGGAAAATGCCCAAGGTTGCCAAAAATCACAATATAACAGAAATATATCCATGGGAAATGAGGGTGAGATGAGGTTATCGAAGGTTTTGAAATCTTATAAGGCTTTGGCTCAAACGCATTTTTTAAAGTTGAGTGGCGGTCAAAGATGATTCTATATGTGACTTTGCGTTGATTAGTCTAACGGTGACTGAAGGTGGGTTTTGACACTTTGAAAGTTATGAATAATATTTCAATAAAATTTAATTTCAATTTCAAGCAACTTGAATGCTGAATATCTATTGAGCAGTCTACAACTTCTGTATTTAATTTGATTGGTTAAAACTGTACTTGAAACACGCGATCCGCCTCGGACCTCAATCATTTTTTTGTTTTGTATTCAACGTGCAGTATGAAATAGATTTCACTACTGAAATAGTGGAGGCGGCAACAGTGTATCTTGACAAAACTTTGTTGATGTCGATTTCATATACTAGTTATGGAAATTATTGCCAGGGAAATATATTTATACCTTGATCATCAATTTCATTACTAGGTGTATATCTTGAAGATGAAATATTCGTGTGAATATGGGCTGTTGATAGTCGCATTAAAAATATAAAAGCTTTCATGATTAAATTTATGAAAATAACACCGAACGGCGTTAATTTTTATAGGATATGTGTATCTAGTTTTCGATTCATAAATAGTGTGATTTGAAGTTCACAGTGTGAATTCAAATAAAGATTCTATGCAGTTCTGATTCCGATTTTAGTTTCGAAATATTGTGATACGAATAACACCGTAGAACACCATGATCTCAAATTTTCAATACTTAATCATGGGAGAGTATAATTCTGGTGTGAAATCAAATCAGTGTTATTTCCAATAGTCTGGAATCGAAAAAGACACCAAGATTTTTCTTAGGATGTTCAGTTAAAGAATTCATAGTGATAACACGTACATAGAGTTCTTAGTGGTAACACGTAAAATTCAAGATCTGCAATAGTTCGCTATCAATAAGAAAATGGAAGACATAAACTCATTAACTCTGGAACAAAAAATCGACATCATATTAAAAACCGTTGTGCAAATGAGTGACGAGCTAAAAACTGTGAAAGCCGATGTAAATAAACTCAAGCAAGAAAACGAACAACTGATAACCGAAGTGAATACACTTCACAAACAAATAAATGTTCTTGAATCCTACTCCAGACAAAATTATATAGTATTCTTCGGAATAAACGAAGAAGAAAATGAAGATCAACTGAAGCTAGAAAGTACTGTTATGGACATTATCAAAACAAAAATGCTGATACCAATAGAAAAAGAAGATATCGAAGTGACTCGGAGAATAGGGCGTTGCAACAACGGTAGAAGACCTGTACTTCTGAAACTTCTAAGGTACAAGGTAAGAGAAAACATACTCAGAAATGGCAAGAAATTGATAAATACCAATTATTCAGTGACATCTTTTCTCTCCAAGAGTGACTTAGAAAATAAGAAAAAACTACGTCCCTACCAAATTCTAGCCCAACAACAAGGAAAAAAATCTTTTATCAAAATTGACAAACTCATTATAAATGGTAAAAACCACACCATTGAAGACTGCGAGAAGCTTTTTAGGAAAACGTTACCTCTGGAAACTCACGTGGATGTTCAAGACAGAGGAAATTTTTCCGAGACCATCAGAGTCGTCAAAAAAACAACACGTAACGGAAAATCGGACAATCAGATAACACCGCGCCCAAACCTGAGGAGCACGTCAAAAAACGACCAGATGGCATAATCACTATTATGCATCAAAACATCCAGAGTATTCGAAATAAAACAGAAGATATCGCGACTTTTTTACTGGAATGCGAAGAAAAGGGACAAAGAGTGGACATTTTGTGTTTCTCGGAAAGTTGGCTGAAAACTGGTGAAACCATAGAATTGTAATTATAATATACTGACTAGAATGCGTTTCAAGCTGCGCGAAATGTCCCATGCATGGTGGCCGCCATTGTTGTTTATGTCCTCCTCGCAGTAGCGGAACAATTCCAGTGGCATTGCTTGTAATGGAAAATAGGGTATGTCATAATAAAACGTTTTTTTTTTAATAAATGGTGCATCAAAGATACAGAGAATTGTGAATATAAATGTTATACTCTTCCACCCATCTATTATATGAAGATATATTAGACATGTTTAACATATCCTTATAATTGAATAGGTATTTCTATCAAGATTTTTTATTGCACCTTCTGTGGAATCTCTTAAGTCCATAAGAGAGAAGAGTTTCGAGTCTGGGAAACATGAAATGAAATCTCACTGGAATAAAGTGCCAGGATCGCCGAAGAAAGTTAAACAGCTTCTCGAGTTGGACAAGAAATACTTGAAATTGGTAACGGGACTCTCACTGGACACTGCCCTCTGAGGTATATTTTTAACATTGTATTTATCCATTTTTCAACCGACCAAACCAAAAAGGAGGAGGAGGTTCTCTAGTCGACGCGTATATTTTTTTTATGTATGACCACTTTTTACAGAGGAGTCCGATTCCGATGATTCTTTTTTCATTGGATAGGGCATACTCCGAAGTTGGTCCCATTTGAATTTGAAAAAAAATCCACTCCTAAAGGGTAGCAAAATGGAAAATATTTATCGTTCACCCTCTGAATTTTGATCCGTAAACCGATTCTATCAGGCATAACTTTGTACTGGGTTTTCGATTTTGATGATTTTTTTCATTACCTAGGGTATACCTCATAGTTGATCATATTTGGGTTCGGAATAAATTAATCCACCCCTATGGGTAGAAAAATAGGGTATGATTGATTTTTCACTTGTGATCATTGGCACACATATGTAGTTGACATTGACAGATCGCTATTGTCATTATTTTTGTTCTCCTACATCCGTCACAATAATAACATTCTATGGAAGGATGGAATTATATACAAAGTGATGAAATGAACTTACCAGAACTATCAAAAATAATTTATATTATATAACAATAAATAGTTGAAGTAGATAATCGTATTATTTAACTGTTATTAGTTGAAGTAAGGTGGGTAAGTAAGTATTTCGGAATTGATCAAAAGTTAAGTAGGTGGTAATTAGTATATTTCAGCTACAAAAAATTGAAAAATAAAAACTTTTTAACAAAAAATTAAACCGATGAAAAACGGAACTGAAAATCAAATAATAAAATAAACTTCCTTAGTCGTGATAACTAAGCTCCTAAACTAATGTAAGTAACTAATTTCGAGTCGGCGCCAAACGAATACTCAACGAAGATCATTAAATTACTTCAAAAAAATTATCAGAATGTCACCGTGCATCTCGATGTCATCATTTTACGCTTTACCTAGCTTGTTTGTTTGGCGCCGACTCAAAATTAGTTACTTACATTAGTTTAGGAGCTTAGTTATTAGGACTAAGGAGGTTTA
This sequence comes from Gonioctena quinquepunctata, assembly GCA_018342105.1. Lineage (NCBI taxonomy): Eukaryota > Metazoa > Arthropoda > Insecta > Coleoptera > Chrysomelidae > Gonioctena > Gonioctena quinquepunctata. The sequence goes on along the minus strand of JAFIRS010001886.1, from coordinate 29,610 downwards.
TTTTATTTTTTGCTTTTCAGTTCCGTTTTTCGTCGGTTTAATTTTTTGTTAAAAAGTTTTTATATTAGTGATCTTTGCCTCTCGACTATCCCGTATATTTTCATTGTTTGAAAATATTTTTTGCCATTTGTTTAATTCTGTATTGTTGACAATTCAAAATTTATCATATTAAAACTGTTTTTTGAAAATGCCTTCATCTGAAAGGGAAAGGATTGAAATTTTAATTATGATTGGTGTTGGCGATATGATGCGGACTCAACAAGAGGTATGCAGATTATTCCATGAAATGCACCCAGATAGTGAACCTATTTCACAATCTACTGTAAGTGGAATAGAGCGAAGATACAGAGAATAAGGACACGTGAGGGATGCACCAAACCTACAGTTAATGAAAATAATCAACAAGACGAGACGTAAATTTTTCGGCATCTGGATTTCTTACAAAATATATTAATTCCTGATTTGACCCAGCTTTTTTCTCATATTCAAATAGCCAATAATTTAGACCGCAGAAGGCGCACCGCAACATTTTGATGCAACTTTGGTAGTGTATCCAGTAGCTGCATAGCTACGTAATTTCATATAATAATTCTTAATACGTTTATTCTTCATTTCGTTTTTTGTGAAAATACAGTATCGTATATTTTTCTAATAAAATTTTGAAAACACCTTTTGTTTTGTTGCCCACCCTCTACCAATTTGACGCAGCTTGTGATATATTTTTGGAATCAGCTCAGCAAGTTAACTCACAAATAAAAAAAAATGAGGGTGTTCATTTAATAAAACCGCTGATGACGTCATCACTCGAAGGTAGATATCACCCTGTATATTGGTTTATTATTTTAAAAAACAGTAAATTAAAATAAAAAATCGACCTGTTTTGGGAATTTTTAATGATATTGTTTATTTAGCTAATAATGAATGTATGCGTTACTTTATGGACACACTGAAAAGGCGATATGTATAAATAAGCATGGTCACATATCATCACCCACTACTACAATTTAATGTAACACTTCATTATATATAACAGTTTTTAATTTATCCACTATGATCACTATAACAAAAAAGACAACAAAGTACAAAGACACATCCAAACCGAACACAAAGAAATTGAAGAAAATTGGAATGATTTGGCAACGCCTATAAGTGCCAACCGACAACGCCGTTATGTTTACAAATAGATGATATAAATACTACCGTCATACGTTCAATTGACTATCTTCGTCGCACGCATGTAATATGATTATGAAGTCATACTCTTCTTCATTGTTTGGTGTCCTCCTTGCCCATCGCATAAGGGTGCCACAAAATTCGGGTGCGCAGTAGACTAAGCGCGTTCTAGTCAGTATATTATAATTACAATTCTATGGGTGAAACCGATACAATTAACATTACTAATTACTTATTTCTCTAGATCCATTTACTTACACGGAGGTGTTATAATTTTTTCACATGATAATGTTATTCTCGAAAAAATGGACAATTTGAAAACCGCGTGTGTGGAAAAAGACATCGAATTCACAGCTGCGATGGATAAAATTAATAAAATGATGGTAAGTTGAATGTTTTTTTTGACATACTATTGAAAGACTGAAAATACTCACAATTACAAATTTGTATCTATATCGTCTTTCTTTAGTAGCTTTCAAAAAAAAACATGAACTTGAACAATCCTCGGATATCCACAACTATGACACTCGCAACAAAAACAAGTATATTCCACCACAATTCAATTACACAGTGAACAGAAAAGGTCCCTTATATATGGCAATAAAAACATTAAATCACCTACCGTCCGCAATAACAGGAATCAATCCTCTAAATATTTTCAAAAATAAGGTCAAACTATTTTTTCAAACCCATGTTTATTACGATATCAGAGAATTCTTCAATGACCACATATAAATCGTTTTTATTATGATAAACATTTTTTTTTCTTTCTTTCCATAATAAAATTCACTAGTCATTATTTCATCAAAACTATTTATATATGCAACCTTTCAATATTGGGAATATGCCCACAAATTTTTTCTATATTCTTTTTTTTTCTATTTTCTCTAGAATCTGTTATTACTTACTTGTCTTTACGTTAACAAAATATGTTCTTTGGTATATTTATTCATTGTGAGATATTGTCTTAATTACCTTATAATACGATAACAGCGATTACTAATTATACATATTGTGAAATTGCTCTTATGTATGTAGAAAAACAAGTAATAATGAACTACACTCCTCAATAGCTCACATGAGCTTTAGCATACATGAAAATCATTCCATATAAAATAGTATATTTTTGTGTATTTAAACATGTATGTATTCGAGAAATAACTTCTATTCTATTCTATTCTATTCTATAAATGAGTGGCCTATATTGATTGATTGTACAGTGTACTTTTGGAACGAGGTTCCTCTACGCGGCTTGCGGTAGAAAATGTAACGTAAGAAAAAAGCGTAATGCCCCCTCCATGCAACTTTCTCTCTTTCTGTTTTGTCTATTATATACGAGTATGTGTGACAACTACACTTGGTACAGTCAGAATCAAATGTCAAGGCATTCAATTCCTATATAGGGAAATAGGAATTGCAAATTTGATGGAATGAAGGATTTGAACTCACTACATACAGTGATTTGATATTTGAATTCAAATATACCTTTTTCAGCATATTAGAAAGCCTCAGTTCTCCAAGTAAGGCAATGGATAATTCAATTGTGTTATTTTGTAGTTGGTACAGCTTCAATGTGCTACGCGAATTTCGTGAAATTCAGTAGTGCTGTATAAACTCCAAAGAGTTAAAAAGTGAATTATAAACGCCTTCGTTGACTTAAAAACAATAAAACAGTGTGCTGAAAGTGATCTAAATGCCTAAAGAGTAAAAATAGTGTTTATATCTGGCCATTGGAAAACTGCAGGCCATTGTGATCCTTAATAACCGCCGAGTACGGCAATATCTACCGTATTGGCTCGCCAGAGTGAAAAAGTGAGGATAGGATTTCAAAACCCATGGAAGTGAAAACAATTTCGCTTATAAAAAGTGAAAGGACACAAACAACCACAGCTGAATTGCTGGAAAAGTTCAATAAATGACGCCCGAATGGAAGAATCCAGCGATGGAGGTGCAGATCACAACAATAGCGTGGATAAATTGGAAACAAAAAGCCACAATGGATCACCCAGTGACAAAAACCGTGAATAAGACATTATTTCACCAAACCACCGACACTGATAAAAACAGTGTGTTGGCAAAACTCACATAGGAAAACAGCGAAATCGCCAGAAGTTCGGTATTAGAAGCCGAGGAACTCCGAAAAAGGTGCAGAGCCCTTTTGGTTTTGTATCTGAAACAAAAAAATTGGTTGTAGATTTGGGAATAGATTTTCATTAATTTGGCTCTTGAGGGGAGTTTTGGTTTTATACTCCACCATTTCATGCAAAAAATCTGTATGACTATTGTATTAAGCTCAAGTCTAGTTCTTCATCTGACCCATCAAGTCAAGTTAGTTTAAGATTTTTTGTTATTTTTGGCTCCATGACAAACATTAAATTTTTCATTTTGAAAATTATGAATCCAACCATCAAGTTCGCTTCAAATGAACATATATTATACTTGATTGAAAGTAACACATACAGTGTAGATACCACTTATGTAATAAAATTATTTTTTGCGTTATTTCAGAAAATTATGAAAAATGCTCGAACAGGTCACTTTTCAACATGAATCATAAGTTTTTTAATTTGAGATTTGAATGTACATGATAATTGTGGTAATATAAAAATGAGTTTTGTTGAATGGATCACCCTGTATGTTCTCACATTTTCAATTCTATTTGATCATTTGACTTCAACGACATACAATACTTATGGATAAAGATAATGATTTTAAAGAAATTTAATGAAAACGCAAGTAAAATGGGCAGGTTTGAAACAAAAATTATGTATCTGCAGAGCTTCCTGTTGTTTGTTTCAGCGTATTTAATGTTCATTGGCATTGGCAAAAACCTAGGTTGTAGTAAAACACCTGCCTAACTTTCTTTAAAACTTGAACCGAAATATTTTGATTTTTTGTGCGTATTCTGTCTTAGAGATCCAATGTTACATGGCTTTGTTACATACACTTTACCATTGAGATAATCCCACAGAAAAAAATCTAAAATTGTAAGATCTGGTGATCTAGTCGGCCATATAATCGTTCCTCGTTGGCCACATAATCGTTCTATTGGTAAAGATTTCATTAATACAATCTCTTACAATTAGACCATATTGGGGTTCGGCCCCGTCTGGTTAAAACTAAACCATTCGGTAGGGTCATCTACGACATCTGGATATAAGTTTGCCAGCGCCGGAACAACTTCATCCCTAAGTAAATTTTAAATATTTTTCAGCTGTCAAATTTCCTTCAATGAAAAATGGTCCAATTGCATGGTTGCCGGTGATAACTACCTAAACGTTTACCTCTGAGGAAATTGGGCGTGTCTCACACATCCAATGAGGATCGTATTGTGATCAATATCTACAGTTCTGCCGATTTACTTCCCCATTCAAGATACAAATATTCCCGTAACCGATCCTCTTAAAACATAATGAAAGTGTAAAGAAGAGTGATATTGAACCTAATAAAGACACTGGAGAGCCAGGCACCGAGTCCAAGGATGAAAAGACCGCCCGAGCCGAGGTTAGCGCAAAGTATGGAAAAATTGAAAAAAGTTCAAAAACACTAAGTGAAACGGAAAACGAAAAGAATGTGGTGAGTGTAACCCATCAAAATGTGAGGAATGGAAAGGGGCTAAAAAACCTCTGTCCAAAAGAAAAATTTTGTTCACCACACTTTCCGAACAAGTGAGAAAATAATGCAGAAAAATGGTATAGTATTGCTTGGTATTACGTGACAATTTCTACCAGTCAACCCTACCGTAAGCCGCGTAAAGGAACTTCGTTCCTGACAGGGGTTCCCCGACCGCACACGATTTCTTTTATCGTTTATTTATTATTACTTATTATTGAATCATACATTGTAGATCATCTTTACGTTTACATAAGTATTTTTTTTTATTGGTGCCCCATTTTACCCATTTAAAGCACGCCTCAGCGTGTTTAAATCAAACTTTAAAAAAACGCGCGTTTTTTTAAAGTTACCATGGCAACATCAACAAATCGAGAAACGTGAAGTCTAAATGACAAATTTTTTATTATTGATCTGATAGGAGTACCTTGTAACGTCAAATAAAATATTACTAACAACTCGTTCATTTATATGTGATACCTCTTGCTCCTCCATCCATTTGATGAACTGTTCATATTCTTTTTTATATATATCACTAGATTTTCGCGGTATTAACCGCGATTCTGCCACACTATTAAAAAAATCGATATTAGAATAATTCATTTTTGAGCTCTGGTGACAACAAATATTGTTCTTTGATAACAAATTGCAAATGAATATCTGTTTTTCTCATTCCCATGACAAGAAAGGTGTACTGATGTCACATCACGAATTCAACCATTTTGCATTATTAGATCTTATTTCTATTTTTTGTAGTAATAATACCAGTATATAGGATTTCAAAGTGCACCAATAAAAAAAAATATCGTAAAGTATTCGTGGATAACTGGTCTTAAAAACACTTGCTCTATTTCGAGCACTCCGGCTGCGCCGTCGTGCTCGAAAAATCGCGCGTGTTTTAAAGCCCTTTCTATCCACTTATACTTTGATATACTATTTTTTACTTTTTTCGCATACATAAAAATTAAGCACCTATTTTTCTACTGGTATTTGGAAAACGGTACTTTGTCGCATACTAGAAGATAAAATGGATGTTTTTGTTCAAAATATAGCAATTTAGAAAAACTCAATGTCTACGAACTTGCTATAAAGGACCGTTAGTAAATATTATATACCAGCGAAATCATTTGTCAGAGCGAGCCGTCAACAAAACATATTATCTTGTGTAAAAATGTCATTGCAGCAGCAACAATGAGTACGTCTCTGCTTGCGATCGGTAACCCGCTGAGCCTATCGGCAATGAATACTAATAGATATTTGGACGAACCATACCCCAGAAGCTCTATACTATCAGGATGAATTCTCATTTCTTCACATTAATCATTTTCTCTATTTTTTTTAATGCTCTATTTAATGTCGGCCTATTTCTGCGACCAGGGCTAAACGCCGACGCCGGTGAGCACACTCACCCCAACTGGCCGAATCCTCTGTTGTTTTCAGAGGTAGGGTTCTTCAACGAGCTCAACATCTATGAACTCGGGACCGCCATCTTAACGTCCCCTCCGAAGGACGGCATATCTATCGACTTATCTTGTGCTCATTGATAAGACGCCTGCAGCTGCGAATATGCTACTACGCTACAGTTGTTGGGGCATTTTAACGCGCACCATCTTTGCCAGGTGGTCACCCATCCAAGTACTAAACGCGCCCGATGTTGCTTGGCTCAGATATCGATAAGACTCTCGTCAACCAAATAAATGCATCGAGAAATCTCTAAAACTGTTTTTTTACTTTTAATTTTTCCAGTAAATCTATGATAATTCTTCTACCTATGATAGCCACTACCAACCTCAATTCTCGCGTGAAAAAACACATACGTTCAAGCACTGCAGCTAACGAGCCAACCCCATCCCAATTACACTAAAATTATATCCTGGTACGTACCTAGCCACTGCTAACATCAGCAGGGATGATTCCTCCGTATCCCCCAAAGGATACAAGCCAACCATCTACACCCGTCAGGAAGATACATTTTATACATATTAGCTATAAGTTGTATATATTAGGATTAATTAGAATGTAATTATGAAACTGGACAATAGATATATTGATTGATTGATTGACCATCCAATTTTCTCTATTAATAATATCTATTTTATCAGTTGTTTTTAAATCGACCCGAAGTTCCTCAATTAATGCCAGAGTTTGTTATAATCAGTTAGTTTTTGTATTTTTGTTTTTCACTTTTTTCGCCAAAATGTCAAAGCAAAGGGGAAATGATTATTCCCATTAAACCCAAAACCAGAACCAGGAAATTTTCTAGATATATCGAACAGTCTGGACTAGGCAACCAGTGGCAATTGTACGACTATATTCATGTTAATTCCCCCCATTAATATTTTCGATGTATCCGATGATGAAGGATATCCTACGGTCTCCGCTTAAGGCGCGTTCTCACGAATCAAGTTTAATTGACCGATTATCACAGGTCCGCAACTAAAAAGCTGTTGGATCATTTTCAACTAATTTCAATGTATTTCGCTGTGCTGAATACGAATAAAAATTTGAAAAAAAGCTAGACGTGAGGACTGGGCCGGGGCAACCAGGTTTGCCACCCTATAATAGGCAACAGGTTACATTTGCCGCCTCTACTACTACCGACAAAACCCTTCCCTAACAATAACATATCCAGTGTTCAGTATCCATTTAAGTAATACCACTTTAAATATTCTAAGTAGTTCAAAGATTAACGGAATAAAAAAAAATATATATTCTGTATATGTGTAAACTATAATATAATGTGTAGTAAAAGACTGAAAAAACAAAAAATTACAACGTCACCATTTAATAAATAAGTTTACTTTACTTTTATGTAGAATTTTTTTAAATAAAATGTGTGTTCTCTGACGGGAACAATGTTTGACATTTTATCTCTGTTGACAGGTAACAAAATATAACTTTTTATGAAATTACTTTTTCCCCCGGGAAAAAAGTGACTATTTTTTTCCCGGATATACACACAAGTAAAGGTAGATATTTAATTTTAGAATATTTCATTATACAAAAGTTACATTTCCTTTATATCAGAAGTACAATTATCAAATGTGCATTGCATGAATGACATGTTCCTTGAACTATTCGGTACAACAATGGAATTTTCTTGTGTTGAAATTATATTTTTTTCTGTCATGGACACAACTGCCGTTGATGATGTACCTGGTCGCAAATCGGATGTTATTCCAGCACTGCCACACGTTCTAAACACTTTATCAGCTATTTCTGTCCTGTGTGCTACCGATTCATCAACATACCCTTCAGCGACCGTTGATGACTTCCAACCGCCATGTTTCTTTAGTGTCATCAAGTCTCCCCCAGATTCAACTAAAAGTGTAGCAGACGATCTCCGAAATGAATGACCTGTATATGAGTTAGCACTTTCAAGTTGAAGAAAATTAGCTACTGTTTCAGGTACCTTATTAAACTGATTTTTACCCACAACCTGATTGATACATTTTCCATTGCGATATGCATAAAGCAGGTGGCGTTCCTTTGCTGCTGCTGTGGACGAAGGGCTATGTACATGAAAAGGAAAAAATATGTATATAGAAATACGCCACTGCACATGCTATCCTGTCATCGGCACTGGACGATGTATGCCTTCCTAGGCTCGTGTACCAACTTCTAGCCACTGGTAGGCGACGAGTCGGTGAAATTATACATGCCGTGAGATCGATCAGGTTCGGGATTGCACAAACCTCGCTCCCGTGCACCGATCACAATCACCCAAGCCAAGCTCGTCAAGTCTCGCGCCGTGATATTTGCAACTCATCAGTGTCCTGACCTGATTTTCTCATCATGTTTTTTTAACTCACTGTTAAATTGATTTCTCAAGTTGTGAATAGCTAGTAATATATACACGTCTTCAGGGTAGCTCTTATAAATAAGTATGTTTTGTGCTGGAAAAGAGATAAAAAAATAATAAGACTAATATTGTGATTAGTGAACTATTAGAATACTGTTATTTCAATATTACAATTTCATACTCAGAAAGAGTTGTAAAATCATCAATAATTGTTTTTTGGGTAGCGTCAAATATTCCAAGAATGATGAAGAATAAAGGTGAATTCCCATCCTGTATTTTGTGCCTTGCCAAACTGATAAAGTGATGAGTATAAAAAGTGGGGAATGCATTCTTCAACACAAATCATTAGAATTGTGGAAACACCAGTGCCAGTGGCGTAACAATTATCAGAGGCAGAATACTAAATCAAGAACAATAAGAAATCTTGAGTATTGATATAGAACTTCCCTCGTTCAAGAAAATGGGTTTTTTTCGAAATCCAGCAGCACATATACGGAAAAGTATACAAAAACAATATTTATGTGTATCAACTTCTTGAAAACAAGATACATTCGAAAACGTAAACAAATAAGGCTTCCTCTTATCAGTGATAGTGTGCTAAAGATGAAGTGAGAAATGAAGGTGAACATACACTGCAGTTAGGATGAGCAAAAATGATAAATTATTCGAAAGATTAACGAAATGCATCAAAGTGCAGAACGAACAAAAGCTCTGAAACAGGAAATAACGTGCGAAATTCAGAATAAATATCAAAGAAGAGGTAATAGAGTTAAAAAGATCAGTGTAAGTGGAAAGCCAGAAACGTCCAACATTGCAACAAAATCAAGATAAAAGAAAGATAAGTGCCATGTCAAGTGGAATGAATAGAAATATCGAATTAAACAGTTTTCTTCACATAAAGGATTCAAAATATAAAATTGAACCAGAAAATGGTAGATCTCAGGTGAAAAAACAACTACTTTCCTGGCAAATACCACGCAGAACGTTGAATGATATTCACCTGAAAATCCATGCATACTTCCATATAATATCAATGGAGATTGAATGCAAATGTTTCTTTCTGATAAGCTCGATTATGTTCAATTTATGTCGTGTTCACCTAACAATCCGCATACCGGTTTCAGGCTTCTTGGCCCTCATCAGTACGGAGTAGTCAACCAGTCACCTGAGATCTACCATTTTCTGGTTCAATTTTATATTGAATCCTTTATGTGAAGAAAACCGTTTAATTAAAATCAAGATAAACAAACAATAAAAACCGAGTTGATACAAAGAGCACTTAAAAAGAGCAATATCATAATTTTTCTGTGAATTTGCCTTTGTACCTCTTCTACTGTCGTACTAAATTCTTCCGCCATTTCCTTCAAGGCATTATGTTTCTCCACTCTGTCTTTATAATTGTTGTTTGTAACGACCCATAGTTCCGGTTTTCTGTGGTACATATTACTCAACTCTTCGATTTCATCTCAAAGCCACTCTTTTTTGTCGACACAAATAGCTGGTGGTTGAAATATATATGTATATATACAGGGTTATTCATTGGGAAATGCTCTCACAGTAAGGGTAGATGAAGGACACCGAGGTGCTTCTAAATAACCTATATTTTATGGGTTTATCGTTCTTTATAACCAAGATACAGGGTGATTTATTAATTTCCCCATTTTTTCAATTAATCATAACTTATGAACCACCCTATACATTTTTGTAATATTTGGTTCCTTTGTTCTTTGTCCAGAGTGGTGTCGATTAACATAATAAAAAAAAGTCTTATTCCAGGTCCGGCCTTAAAAAAATTAATAAGTAGGTTTCGAGTCGAAACAACACCCTGTAAATCAATATTTTAAAATTTTATTTTCAAATTTGGAAAGAGCAGAAAAAAATAAGTGAGACTAAATGTATTTGGTGTTTCCGCATACAACTTTTTACTTATTAACTTGAGTCAAATCTAGATGTTTCGATAATGAGGTGGCACAAAATTAATTTTTTTCCCCAAATGGTACTTTTCCAGCTTTGATCCATAAAATCATCAACTATTTCTTATTCTCCTAATATCTGGATCCCAACCTTATTGAAAAACGAGAGGACATGTCCGTATTTGGGACAAATTATTATCATCAATGACTAACTTTCAAACACCCTGTATGCGTGAACAAATTATCATAACATTTGTTCATTGCGCTACATTCGAAAAAAAATATAAAAACGAGCAAAAATGCCCATTTTGAAAAAAGCATAACTTTATTTTAAACAAAAATAAGGTTGCAACAAATTGTATCAAGTTAAACGAAAAGAATTAGACACAAAAAAATGTATCATTTACTAAATTAAACAATACGTACAGACTGCTTGATTTTATTATTATTATCAAGAATGCATCACAGTTCTCGGGAAATAATCATGCTCTAGCTAAAAAAATTATTATAAGACGCGGATAAAGTAAATTCTATTTTTTTGTTATGTTTAACCTTCAAAATGTAGATTTGTTGCAACGTTATTTTTGTTTAAAATAAAGTTATGCTTTTTTCGGATATTTTTCCTCTTTTTTATATTTTTGTTAAATGTAGCGCAATGAACAAATGTTATGATGATTTTTTTACGCATACAGGGTGTTTGAAAGTTAGTCATTGATAATAATAATTTGTCCCAAATATGGACATGTCCTGTCGTTTATTAATCAGGTTGGGATCCAGAAATTAGGAGAATAACAAATAGTTGATGATTTTATGGATTAAAGCTGAAAAAGTATCATTTGGGGAAAAAATAATTTTGTGGCACCTCATTATCGAAACATATAGATTTGACTCAAGAAATGTATAGGTTGGTTCATAAGTTTTGATTAATTGAAAAAATTAGAAAATTAATAAATCATCCTGTATCTTGGTTTTAAGAACCCCTTACTGTATGCGCATTTCCCAATGAATAACCCTGTCTATATATATATATATATATATATATATATATATATATATATATATATATATATATATATATATATATATATATATATATGTATATATATGTACGTTGACAAACTCCGGGAGGTGATTCTTCGGAATATTTCAGGACGAAAAGTTCATATAAACATATGTCCCAAAATGGTTGGTTTTCGAGGTACAATGTGATCAAAATACATTTTTTTCAAGAGTTTTTCGAGTTTACTTCGACATTTTGGACAATAATCAATTCAAATCAGGCAAGTATAATCCATTCAACATTGCGCACGATACAAAATAATTTATTTCTCAAATAGTTCACAGGTTCCTCCTTTTTTCAACCCTTCCGCCGCCACTGACAGATTATGAAAAAATAATATTCAATGTTGTTTCATTTAACAACTTTTTGTTTTCTCGAAGTTTTTAATTTACTCGTACGGTTCAGAAGCTATAATGAAAATATTGATACAATCATTTTCCAGTATCGCATAACATAACGAAATTTGAGAAGCAAACATTCTCTCAAACTTCGAGAGATGATTTTTCAAAAGATTTCAGGTCGAAAAGATCATATAAACATATGTCCCAAACGGCTTGGTTTTCGAGGTACAGGGTGATCATAAACATTTTTTTCAAAAGTTTTTGGAGTTCACGTCGACATTTTCGACAATAATCAGTTCGAATTGGGAAGTATAGTCCATTCAACAGTGCGCACGATTCTAAAGAATTCATTTCCTAAATAATTCACAGGGTCCTCCTTTTTTCAGAGTCAAGACTTGTTCAGCCTTTCAGAATGTTTTTCCGCCGCCACTGACAAATTATGAGAGGAATTATGAGAAAGGAAAATTCATTTACTTGTACGGTTTAGAATTTTTCAGTATCGCATAACATAATAAAATTCGAAAATAAAACATTCTCAATTGAAAATTGGAAACATATTTTTTCAGAATTAGAAAAATCTATGATGAAAAATGAAGTTGATTTTTGTGATATCTAACAGAAAACAACTACTTTTCCGCCACTGCGGCACGCTGGATATTGAACTACATCTGATAGCTATTGTGAAAACCCTAACTTTCAACCTGGAAATTCTGATAGAAAAAATGTGCATTTTCATTCAGATATTTGATTGAAATTCCAGTTTTGATAAAGAACTGATATAGATTTTTTCTTATTCTAATAAAAGACTTTTTTCAATTTTCAATTGAATGTTGATGAGTCCACATTTGATTTTATGAATCTCCGGTCATAACTCCGAAAAAGTAAATTCATGAAATTTTTCTGTTCGTGTGGAATACAGTATTTATCAGAAATTTCAGTTTTATCCAAAAATTATTTCTGGAAAAAAAATATTTTGGAATCTACCATTCTTTAAGGAGAATAGTTTGTTTTTTCTTCTGCAGTAACGCAGAAATTTTGTTATCTATTTCAATTCATAAAAATAGCAAAGTGGGCTTTGATATTAATTCATTTATTTAAGTTGATATTTAACTTACCAAAAGTTGAGAAGGTGTCTCATTGTCAGTTTCTCATCAGTGCATATAGTAAAGCAGATTCATTCAATATCCCTTTGGATAACATGGTTGAATATACGGTTGTAGAAATGGCAGACATGCACTTAATGTATGGAATGGCTCATGGTAACGCAAGATTTCGACAACGTCCTATTCCCAGTACACAAATGTTCATTAATATTCACTCTCGTCTTCGTGAAACGGGTACTTTCAAGAGGTCTGCTGTTCTCAATAGGCACAGGAGAGTTAGAACAGTTCAGATAGAGAAAGTTGTCCTTAACGAAATTTAGCAAAATCCAGACACCAGTACAACACAAATTGCGGCACAGTTGAACGTAACCCTTATTATTGGTACGGTAAATTTTAAAGCAGCAACATGTTTTTCCCGTAAATCCATTATTAATTTCCACAACAATCATATGTAGGCTGATGAAGACCCACACGCCGTGATTGAAAACCATTTTCAAGAGACGTTTTCTGTGAATGTTTGGTTGGAATTGTAGGGAATTTCCTTATCGGGCTATATTTTCTGCCTCATACACTCAATGGTGACATTTTATTGAATTTATCTTACTTGGAATCTTAGAAGAGATCCCACTGAGGGAAAGAATTCGAATTTGGTTCATGCATGATTGTGCTCCAGTACACTTCAAATTGGTTGCACGCCAATATTTAGAAGAAAATTATTCCGATCGCTGGATTGGGCCACAACTTTGGCCACCATGGTCACCCGATATGAATCCACTCGATTTTTTCCTTTGTGGGCACCTTAAATCATTAGTCTACCGAACTCCTCTTCAAAGTGAAGAAGACCTGAGGAATCGCATACAGGAGTCATGCACAATTATTAGAAGCACAATTATTTTTGAGCGTGTCCGCCAGTCTATGGTAAGGCGCAAAACGCATGCATTGAAGTCGGCGGTGGCCATTTCCAGCAGTTGCTCTGACTTATCAATTTCAATAATGCTCCTTTTCTGAACTTCCCTTTATTCCTAGGAAATGTATGTTATTCTGCTCTACTATTTTGATAATCAAGTTATTCACTAATAAAAATGTCCGAAATTATTTTGCCATAATAATCAACTTTGTGCAATACATATTCACCCTGGGTTCTGATGAAAAATGTATGGGTGCTCCATAACATTACATTTTCTCTACACGAGCAGAAAAATTCCATTATGTTACGGTACTGGAAAAAATTTTCATTCAATTTTTCATTATAGCTTCTAAACCGTACAAGTAAATGAAAAATTTCAGGATAACAAAAAGATGTTAAATTTAACAACATTGAATATTGTAGCGGGTCTTGTATTGCTATTATTTATATAGCGACAAGATGTTACTTTATTTTTCCCTCGGTTAATTTACTCAGAACAATTTACTCGTGTGGGAACTGGCCTTAATAGATTTATAAAGTGTGATGTTAAATATTATTATTTTGTGACCCTTTTCTTATTTTTGGACGCCACTCAGTTAAACATAAAACTAGAAAAATTATCTACTACAACTGAGAACTTGTAGATTAAAACGTATAAATAAATTGTAGACAATTTAAAGAATACTCTGTGTAGGGGTTTATTTGGAAATCAAACTCTGATTGCTTATAATATCCAATGTATTTCCAATTATCACTATAATATGGTATCCCACATTATAAAAATCACATATGGATATTCAAGTAAAAAAAGGGTTTTCGATATTGTAACGAACCTAGGCCGGACCTGTCGCCTCACACGTTGCCATCGACAGCGATGAGATCATCCCCGGAGATATTCGAGAACCATCCAGTCGCTCTTCCGCGGAAAACAACGGTCAATATTGGAAACAATTGGAACATGCCGTCGCCAACTGCCGGAATTCGAAAGATCGGGAATCCTGTGACGGAGATAAATAGGTAGCCCTCAAGATGGCACGGACAGTCGGAAGGAGCCCATACGATCGAGCTATTCAGTGGCGTAGTAATATAAATTAAGTTGTAGATTAAGTGTTAAATAAATTAGTTAAACCAAGTTAAGTTTATTTACGTTACAATTGGTGTCGGAAGTGAGATTTTGAAAATAAACAAGTGATCGTGGAGTGGATAGTCAGAAAAATAAATTGATAGACCTTTTGTACGCCCAAAATAGACAGTGGCCCGGTTTTCGCGAAGTGGACAATTGTGCGTGGGAATATAAACTGATACACTGTTCGCGTGAAACAGAAAATAGACAGTGGCCCGGTTTTCGCGAAGTGGACAATTGTGCGTGGGAATATAAACTGATACACTCTTCGCGTGAAACAGACAATAGACTGGTGGCCCGTGGAAAAGAATTCGCGAAGTGAATTTTAACAAACTGATAAACTTTTTCGTGTGAAACAGACTGATACCTCGTCAAAGACAAAATGTGTTCAAGAAAAGTGCGCCTTGCGGACTTGAAGGTAGCGGAATTGAAACAGGAATTGGAGGAAAGGGAACTGGAAACAACAGGTAAAAAGCAAGTACTCCAGGAAAGACTTGCAGAAGGACTTATACAAGAAGGTGAGGACCCCGAAACATTTTTATTCGAAGTTCCCGGAGGTGATTTAAGTTTGGTAATGAATAAACTGGAAGAAAATGCTAGAAATCTGGAAGAGAAGCTTGGAGAAAATGCTAGAAATCTGGAAGAGAAGCTTGAAGAAAATTCTAGAAATCTGGAAGAGAGAGAGAATTGAAAAATGTGTCCTCTTCGAGGCGAGGACTCAATCAATATAAAATGTTTCTTTACTTCTTTGAATAATTAGGATTTTGAAATCATTTATTGTTGAAACTAGAGTATACGTGGGAAACTAGTCAGGAGATATCTTCAACTATATATATATATATATATATATATATATATATATATATTTTTACCTGAAACTTCAGTTTGTTGAGTTGACTTTGCATGATTCCATTAACTTTATGAAATTGTGATATTTTTGCAGTTATTTTCCAATTCCGTTGCATAACTTCCAAGGAACAAAATTAATAATAATTAATTTCTGGATAATCAGAAAACACATTTTCAATAAAAATCAGAGATTTCCGTTTTGAAAGTTAGTGGTTAAAGAAAGAATATTCGACAAGTGAAAATGAATACACATAGACAAAAATGAACAACAATTTCTTGATCTTTGTTGAATGTTTCAAAATAATTATATGAATATTGGAAAATTTTCGAGGCTGTCCCAAATCAAAGAGAGTAAACGATATCTGAGTAGGACAGTCTATTCCCCATAAGACAATGGTGACACTAATAGAAAGAGATGAAAGATCATTTGTGAGTCATAGTGACGTATATATGGACATGTCATGGCCACCATTCTCTCTGGACAGTGGCGGACAAGCGTACTCTGCACTCTGGTATCAGAGAGTTACAAGCTCTTGAATGAATATTGGATCACTCTGTATGTTACGTGGGCCATCTGTACTCATGACCACATACATCACTATGACGGGTTAATGCTACAAGATTCTAATTGGCAGGAGATTATTATAGTGCCTCCTATTCAGATAACGTTTACTCTCTTTGGTCCCAAACGACTTATGAGAAATAAAATCATCTTATTAGGATGAATAAATTCAAATTATAATGTACAAAATGTCAAATAAGATTTGAATTCAATTTTAATTACAAATTATTGAGATTTCTGATGGTGGGTCGGAATTATTTTCTCCCGAAATCAAATTCCCCCAGAAGAATTATATTCCAAGGTTTGTTTCATCTCTGCTGGCGTGCAGTGTATATAACCATTAAGCGGGTAAGTGCATTTACAGCATTTCTATCGCCCCTGAGAGTTTCATCATTCTACCTCGATAATTACGGGGGTGCTTCCATGAAAAGACAAATTCGGATTTTTCACGACTGAAATAAAAAATTTCAGGAAAAAGGTGTTTTGGTAGTAAGTTGGGGGGTTCTGATCACGAATCTGAAGGAATTTTGAGCCAATTTTTTCTCCTAATATGATTTACCGTTAAAATTGGTAGTTCCATCGCTACTCTGCCCGCCGTATATTAGTTAGGCCAACGCCATCAAGTCTGTAGGTGTATTTCCATCAGTCCTGAGAGTTTCATCATTCTACCTCGATAATTACCGAAGTTACGGGGGTGCTTCCATGAAAAGTGAGACACTGTAGGTATTACTTTATACACTCTATTTTCTGATTTCCTTAGAGGTCCTGCCTATTTTTGTGCTACTTCACACCTATTTGAACAGCACCGGTGTTTGATGTTATCCCTCGAGATCTCCAGGTGAATTCTGTGATTTCCAAATTGATGTAAAGTAATACCAACCTGGTGTTAGGTGAAATACTGTTTGATTAAAGTTCGCACCAGTCTGGTGTGGATTACAATACTATTAATCATGAAAAACATCAGTTAATTAAAAGTCCCGCATTTATAAATAAACACAATCAACACCAACTGATCAAGTCTGCGGTGTTTATTTACAGCAGTTCATTGAATTTTGAACCGGGATCGTGTCAATTCAAATAAAGAATAGTTATCTGATATGAATCTTTAAATTTGCATTACCTCAAGATGTAAAACAAAATAGCTTCAATTGATTGAATATATTCGATGGGATGTATACAATGGACACTCATTTTTCAGGCTGCTAATAATATTTGGTTTCAACTGAAATCATGCTCTTGTTCATTTGCTAGATACGGAGTCATTACTTATCACAATCATATCGTTTTTTTCTTTGAAATATTGGATTTAATCATTCACCCCAATATCATGAAAAATAGGATGCTAGACTGAGAAAAAAAAAACATTTCATGGGTAAGCCACTTTATTGCACAGGAAAAACAAACTAAATCAAATTAAATTGAACAGACAAAACACATTTTCTTAATTTTACGATACTTTTCTGATTTGATTTAAACACTGAATAAAATCTTCTGGACAATTATTTCAGCATAAGCGATTTGTTTGACATTCATGGAATTGCTGCTAGTTTGTTTGAAAATTTTCCAAATTGTATGCCTATCCTCCATAAACAAATGTTGGAAATTGTTCGAACATTCAGGAAACATCAAAATGAATTCCTGTTCAACTTTAAAGAAAGAAATGATTATGATTATTTGTATGATAAAGTGAACATGATCTCATAAAAAATTATTAATTTTTGTACATATCTATTGTTTCAATTTTTCTTTGTAACACTGAAGTTGAAGATTCAATTAGTATTCACTTATCAGCTGAATGTTTCAAGAAAATTCAAACATTTGTATGAAATAGTCCAGTTACATCCAGAAATCTGGGGAACAGTTCTGTCACGGAAATATTGTTCCTAACTTAATTTCGGTAACTGAAGGTTTCCAGCATGCATTCTCTGATAATAATATATAATAATAATAATAAATAATGTTTATTCAGTAAATTCAGTTACAGAAATATGGTATGGTTTAGAATAAACATGGAAGAACCACAGAAGCTGTATTGCAAATACAGCTTGTATGTGGCTTGAAATTGGATTACAATTTGTTAAATACTCATGATAAGGTGGATTATGTCGAAATCTGGGAATTATCTCAGGTTCAGGGAGTTAGGTCATAATGGGGATCATTGTCTGAATCGGGTAGTGTTACATAATAGATAATAGAATTAATATACATATGACGGTACAGAATTATGAAAAACACATGTTATAATACTCAGTCTAATTCATGGGACATACTGAATAATTTGTTCCTTCAAATCAATTCATCCTGTTATTTACTATGTCATGTACTATTGATCTTAGTGTATTTTGTAACCATTTTGTAATAACTTTTTTGAAAGTTATGTAATTGGTTGCTATTTTTATATTATTCGGTATGATATTGAAGATTTTGGGATCTAGAAAATCGAAGCTACGCTGTCGGACATTCTTATCGCATTTTGGTACAATAATATTGGATCTGTTTCTTGTTTCATAGGAGTGTCCTATTGTGGAAATTTTTACTTTGTTTCTATAAATGTTTGTTATCATTTTTTGACAGTACAACTGTCTCAAATCAAGGAATCCACTTCCGTTGAACAGATCATTGCTTGAATAACATCTGTCCTTATTGTATATTATCCTAATTAGCCCTTTCTGAAATACATTGACTTTTTCTAGATGACAATCAAGGACTCCGCCCCATCCAATATTTCCGTATGATTACTGAGATTGTATTAGGGAAAAGTACAAAGTTCGCAGATGAGAAATATCTAGGTATTCTTTCAAAAATTTGAAACGAGACAAAAGTCCTCTGAGTTTTCTTGCAATAAAATTCATTTGTAAGTCCCAACGTAAGTGTCGATCGATTATTATCCCTAAATACTTCATTGATGTTGTTTCAGGAATTTTTGTATCTTTATCAATACTTAGTGATCCTAGATTTGGTAAATTATTGGTATATGATGTAAAAGGTAAATATTTCGTTTTTCCTATATTCGATGTCAATTTGTTATATTGAAACCATGATTGAATTAATTTAAAATCTTGTTCTGCTTTTTTTTTAGAATATTCCAGTTTTCTGCTTGATAAATTATCGCAGTGTCATCTGCAAAACTGAGCACTGTTCCCTTGGTGTTCATGGATAACAAACTATTGATATAAAGTATGAACAACAAAGGTCCCAAGACGGTGCCCTGGGGAACACCATATGTGATATCCCTCATCTCGCAACATTTACCGTCAATAACTACTTGTTGCCTAGCTGAAAGGTAACTCTTCAATAGGTCGTATATATTTCCTCTAATGCCATAAAGTTTCAGTTTTTTAATAAAATGTTGAGACATACAGTGTCGAAAGCTTTAGAGAGGTCAATGAATATACATAATGCAGGGATTTTTGAATCTAGTGCCTTATACAGATTCGAAGTTGATGAGTAGATTGCATCGCGGTAGACTTTCCCTCTCTAAAGCCGTATTGACCATCTGAAAGGATGTTGTTTCTTGCCAATAATTTAACCATTCTGATCTTAATAATTTTTTCTAGTAATTTTGATAAATTACTTGTGAGAGAGATTGGCCTATAATTTCCGAGATCGTATTTGTTTCCACTCTTATATAAAGGTCGAATTAATCCCATTTTGAATGATTTAGGAAAACATCCAGTTCTGAAACTTTCATTGAATAAGATGGATAGAGGTTCAGTAATCATATGTGCTATTTCTTTAAGTGTCTCGGTTCTGATATTGTCATTTCCAGGAGATTTTTTATTTTTTAACGAACGTATCGTGTTTTGAATCTCTACAGGATTCGTTGGGAATAAAAACATTGTTTTCTCATGATTAGGTATGTTTTCGGTAAAATTAACTGGTACCTCAATGTTTTCAGCGTATGATGACTTCATGATCTAAATTGATATCTTTGATACACTCCAATTTTCTCTGGAGCTCTTCGATTTTCTCAACATGACATATTTTTTGTCAACAGACTAACTACTACTCTCTGTTTTTGTAGTGTGCTATGATTTTTTTCTTTAAAAATCCTATTTTCTGTAGTCAAGGTTTCAGAGATAAGTGGAAAAATGAAATAACTCGTCAAGAAATATATTTGTTAAAATTCGGATGACTGAGACATGTTGTTGGTTCAGCATCTCATGGCCGCTGACCTGGAATGCACAGATGACCAAAACATATCGGAGGTCGAATTTACTATCTCGATTGAAATCAACCAACACTTTTCCGCGGTAAATTTGGAGGTAGTGTGGTTATTATTGTTTTATTTTATCACGATTGAAATCAACCAACACCATTTTCCGCGGTAAATTTGAAGGGAGTGTGGTTATCATTGTTGTATTTTATAACTACATTTTACCGGTATATTTAGTAAAACTCACCTCGTAAGTATATAGATCAACGTGTATATAAAATATAGTCTGGAACTAGGACCCCCATTCTCCAAAACAGTAATGCGTAACGTACCCGCCAACTTTCATCTACATGTTATTTACAAAACTCAATAATATATTTACTTGCACATACAATTGAATCGGATTCGGTTTCGTCAGCCACAATAAATTTCTCCGTACATTTGTTAACAATTTTCACACACTTCATGTGCCAGGAATGCACAACACAAACTCTTCTTGAACACAATGCAAAGTGCGAAGGTAGAGCTCATCCAGTATTGAAACGACCACTTTGGCCTTCCCCCACCTAACAACCAATTTTTATCGAAGATACCCGAACCATTGTCTAACTATGGCTATAAATAGAAATTCCATAGGCGTACCAAATTATTTGGTATAGGCGATTCACGAGACGTAGAGAACTTACACTCCTATAACTTTCCTAACTCTCCTATTTCTTTTTCCGCTACTGAATAGTACTTACCACTGGGCATTTTGGCAAGATAACGAGTGAACTATTGTAAAATTGAATAAATAACTGCACTACCTACTTATTAATTAAACAAACCTACCCTTTCAAACGCTGCATGCCAAGACAATGGTGAAGATTCGCCGTAGCACAGCAAATCGTGTCCACTCGTGTTTCCCCCCTCTCTACCTACCAAACGGTCATTTCAATACTGGATGAGCTCTACTGCGTGTTTGTTTTTCAGCGTTAGTGGCAGTTGGCAGACGGAAAATGCCCAAGGTTGCCAAAAATCACAATATAACAGAAATATATCCATGGGAAATGAGGGTGAGATGAGGTTATCGAAGGTTTTGAAATCTTATAAGGCTTTGGCTCAAACGCATTTTTTAAAGTTGAGTGGCGGTCAAAGATGATTCTATATGTGACTTTGCGTTGATTAGTCTAACGGTGACTGAAGGTGGGTTTTGACACTTTGAAAGTTATGAATAATATTTCAATAAAATTTAATTTCAATTTCAAGCAAATTGAATGCTGAATATCTATTGAGCAGTCTACAACTTCTGTATTTAATTTGATTGGTTAAAACTGTACTTGAAACACGCGATCCGCCTCGGACCTCAATCATTTTTTTGTTTTGTATTCAACGTGCAGTATGAAATAGATTTCACTACTGAAATAGTGGAGGCGGCAACAGTGTATCTTGACAAAACTTTGTTGATGTCGATTTCATATACTAGTTATGGAAATTATTGCCAGGGAAATATATTTATACCTTGATCATCAATTTCATTACTAGGTGTATATCTTGAAGATGAAATATTCGTGTGAATATGGGCTGTTGATAGTCGCATTAAAAATATTGTAACGAACCTAGGCCGGACCTGTCGCCTCACATGTTGCCGTCGACAGCGATGAGATCATCCCCGGAGATGTTCGAGAACCATCCAGTCCCTCTTCCGCGTAATGCAACGGTCAATATTGGAAACAATTGGAACATGCCGTCGCCAACTGGAAGAATTCGAAACATCGAGAATGCTGTACGGAGATAAATAGAGAGCCCTCAAGAGGGAGTGAACAGTCTGAACGAGCCCATACCATCGAGCTATACAGTGGCGTAGTAATATAAATTAAGTTGTAGATTAAGTGTGAAATAAATTAGTAGAACCAAGTTAAGTTTATTTACGTTACAATTGGTGTCGGAAGTGAGATTTTGAAAATAAACAAGTGATCGTGGAGTGGATAGTCAGAAAAATAAATTGATAGACCTTTTTGTACGCCCAAAATAGACAGTGGCCCGGTTTTCGCGAAGTGGACAATTGTGCGTGGGAATATAAACTGATACACTGTTCGCGTGAAACAGAAAATAGACAGTGGCCCGGTTTTCGCGAAGTGGACAATTGTGCGTGGAATATAAACTGATACACTCTTCGCGTGAAACAGACAATAGACTGATACCTCGTCAAAGACAAAATGTGTTCAAGAAAAGTCGCCTTGGGACTTGAAGGTAGCGGAATTGAAACAGGAATTGGAGGAAAGGGAACTGGAAACAACGGGTAAAAAGCAAGTACTCCAGGAAAGACTTGCAGAAGGACTTATACAAGAAGGTGAGGACCCCGAAACATTTTTATTCGAAGTTTCCGGAGGTGATTTGAGTCCGATAATAGAATCCTTGAAAGAAGAGCTGCAACAAAATTCGAGGACTTTGGAAGAGAAGCTTGAAGAAAATTCTAGAAATCTGGAAGAGAAGCTTCAAGAAAATTCTATAAATCTGGAAGAGAAGCTTTCTAGAAATCTGGAAGAGAAGCTTCAAGAAAATTCAAGAAGCCTGGAAGATAAGCTCCTAGAAAACACAGAAGGCTTAAAAAAAGAACTCTGTGGTGTGGCGAATCGTCTGGAAAAAAGAATGGGAACCGTCGAGGCAGAGATGGACAAGATGAAGGAAATAATCAGCGATGAAATCAAAGACGGAATCGAGGCAGAAATGGACAAAATAAAGGAAACGATCAGTAAGCTGGAAAAACAAATTAATAGTGCGTCCTCCACAGAGATGGTTAACGAAAATGCAATGCTGGACTTGAGTTTGAACGTGGATAAAGTTCAAGAGGGTATAAAAGATGTCAAGGTCATTTCAGAAATAGGAAGCTTTCTGAAGCCGCCTCAGTTGACGGAAAAACTCCATGGGCAAATTACCGCCGGCAGTTTGAAGCAGCGGCCAAAGCAAACGGATGGAATGCAGGGGAAAGAGCTGTAGCACTGACACTTGCATTACGTGGAGAAGCGACAAATATTCTACAAACTCTCACCGCCCAAGAACAGGAGGACTATGATCAGCTGATTAAACATCTAGAATTACGATATGGCCACGCCCATTTGGAACACGTATACCACTCCCAGCTGAAAAATCGCTGCAAAAAATCGGGCGAATCCTTACAAGAATTCGAGACTGACATTGCACGCTTGGTTCGTCTCGCATATCCAGCCATACCGGAAAATGTAATGGAGCGATTAGCGGTTCAGGCATTCTTGGATGGACTCCGTGACCAAGAAACCAGACAAGCGTTGATATTAGCTCGTCCAACACATCTCGTAGACGCACTGGCACGAGCTTTGAATTTGAGGCAGCAAAACAATGCTGCAAAAGCCAAAGTAAAGTTCAAACGATTGAGGAAGACTCACAGGAGCCTGCTAACTTGGAAGCTGCCATAAGAAAAGTGATGAAGGAAGTGTTGCCTGAGAAAAGACATATAAGATGCCGGAATTTGCAAAATTGGACATGTGCGTAGCAATGTCCAACATTCATCGACCCGATGCAGGAAAACTAAGAAAGGTCGATGAGAAGGGCAATCGTCGGCATGTGTCCGGCAAGCCCCGGTTAACAACGCATATGTCGCTATCCTTCAACGACAGAACAAGGGTGTCTTCGTAGACGGTCTCATCAATAACGAGCCTTGCACCATGCTGCTAGACACAGGTGCGACTAGGACAATTCTCGGCCTTCCTTGCCAGAACACCGGAACGGATTGAACCGACAACTTGAAGCTACGCACAGCAACAGGGAGCCAGCTACCGTATATGGCGAGCTACCGATTGAAATAATTTTGGGCAACACTAAAGTGAAACATCAGGCACTTGTAGCGGACATCGAAGACGATGCAATCATCGGAATGGACATCATGAATTCCAGAGGGTTTGAATTGATTTCAAAGACGGCGTCCTACGTGTCAACGGAGAAGAGCTGGTACTTCATGGGAGAAGTGAAGAGTTGATCCGTGTGCTGTTGGCTGAAGATGTAAGCGTACCTGAGAGGGCTGAAACCATTCTGAGGCTCGCCTGGACGGGAGTGCGAGCAGGGAGACGTGGTGATGTTCGAGCCCAAACTTCATGATGAGAAAATTGACGAGGGATTGCACTAGGAAAGACCTTGTTGCGTGCTGACAAATTTGTGCCGGTAAGGGTCATGAATGTCAATTATTTCCCAGTGACCTTGAAGAAAGGAACAATTTTGGGGCACTGCTCGTCAGTTTCATCCGTGATCCGGGCGTACGAGGTACGATTAGCCAACCCAACAACTTGCCCACAGAACTAGAGAAATTAGTTGCCATCTCTTCCAAAGACATAAAACCAGCTCAACAGCCCAAACTAAGAGATTTAGTCAAAAGTACCAAGACATCTTCGATACCGGACAAGGAAAAGGGGTCGAACTAATGTGGTCCAGCACAAGATTGATACTGGGGTGCCCGACCGATCCGGCAATCAGCAAGAAGACTTCCTCTTGCCAAGAAGGAAGAGGCTGACAAAATAGTCAGCGATATGGGAAAAGAAGGAGTTATCGAACCATCTGACAGTCCCTGGTCCTCCAGTCGTACTGGTGAAGAAAAGGATGGATCGACACGCTTTTGTGTAGACTATCGCCAACTTAATAATGTCACGAAGAAGGACAGTTACCCTCTCCCGAGAATAGATGACACCTAGACACGTTGGCTGGTTCCACGATTTTCTGACCCTTGATCTGAAGAGTGGATACTGGCAAGTAGAACTGGCTCAGGAAGATCGAGAAAAGACTGCTTTACCATCGGCTCAGGATTGTGGCAGTTCACCGTTATGCCATTCGGCTCTGTAATGCTCCCGCCACATTCGAAAGATTGATGGAAACAGTACTGAAGGGACTCTCATGGAACACGTGTCTAGTGTATCTCGACGACATAATTGTGGTCGGCAGATCGTTTGAGGACCACGTGAAAAACTTGGAGGAAGTATTCCTGCGACTGAGGAACTCCGGATTGAAGCTGAGCCCTAAGAAATGCCATCTGTTCCAAAAGAAGTACGATACCTCGGCCACGTTGTCTCTGGGGAAGGAGTAGCAGTGGATGACCAGAAGATCAAAGCTGTTAAGGATTGGCCCATCCCAAAAGACATTCACCAACTTCGAAGTTTCTTGGTTTATGCACATACTATCGCCGATATGTGCTGGGATTCGCCAACATCGCTAAACCACTGACCAGGCTCACGGAGGGGCAAACAAAGTTCCAGTGGTCCGAAGAATGTCAAGACTCATTCAGGAAGCTGAAAGGAGCTTTGATCAACGCACCTGTACTGAGCTATCCCCTACCCAAAAGGGAAATTCATTTTGGATACGGACGCCAGCAACGTGGACTTGAGCTGTCCTATCTCAGATCCAGGAGGGACAGGAGAAGGTCATTGGTTATTTCAGCAAGACGCTTAGCAAACCAGAGCGCAATTACTGTGTCACCAGGCGAGAGCTGTTAGCTGTTGTAAAGGGAGTGGAACACTTCTACAAGTACGTGTATGGAAGAAGATTCCTGTTGAGAACTGACCATGCAGCTCTCAAATGGCTCTTACAGTTCAAAAACTCCTGAAGGGTCAAGTAGCACGTTGGATCGAGAGACTCCAAGAATTCGATTTCGAGATCGAACATCGAGCCGGAACTAGCCATAAGAATGCAGATGCCTTGTCGCGAAGACCATGTCCAGATGATTGCCTCAATTGCCGACGAGCAGAAGAGAAAGAAGCAACACTTTGTAGAACCGCGGCAATGGATGACAACTGGAATGACAGCAAGATCCAGAAAGACCAAGAGAGAGACCCCGACCTTGGCTTAGCTCGTCAGCTGGAAGAAGGGCAATCGAAGACCATCATGGCAGGAAGTCGCAGGTTACTCGCCGGCTGTTAAGTCCTATTGGGCACAATGGAACTCTCTTATTCTGGACAATGGGATCCTGAAACGTGTGTTGGAGGCCGATATTGGTGGGGAAGACAGACGCCAAATAATTGTTCCCAGGAACAGAAGAGAGGAAGTGCTGCGGGAAATCCATGATGGAGTCGCCGGAGGACATCTGGGAGTGACGAAGACCCTGCAGAAAGTGAGGCAACGGTTTTACTGGGCCAATTGTCAAGCTGACGTCCAGGACTGGTGCAGGAAGTGCGCTGTATGCGCTGCTAGCAATGGACCTCGAATACGACCCAAGGCCCCGATGCGTCAGTACAACGTAGGCAGCCCGTTCGAGAGAATCGCCATTGACATCGCCGGCCCGTTTCCCGTATCCGACCACGGGAATAAATACATCCTTGTGGCAATGGACTACTTCAGTAAGTGGGCGGAAGCCTATGCCCCGCCCAACCAGGAAGCCACACCGTCGCCGCGCTTGGGGCAATGGACTACTTCAGTAAGGGTTTCGAATCCAACCTTCCAAGAAATATGTCTACTGCTGAACATCCGCAAGACAAGAACCACGGCCCTACATCCGCAGTCCGATGGAATGGTGGAACGGATGAACAGGACGATCAACCGCCACTTGTCCAAGGTTGTCTCTGACCATCAAAGAGACTGGGACCAGTATCTTCATTTGTTCCTGATGGCCTATCGATCCGCAGTACACGAGTCAACCGGTCAAACTCCTGCTAGTATTATAATGGGCCGAGAACTGCGACTGCCTTGTGACCTGAAGTTTGGGATACCGCCAGGACAAGACACTGCGGGAGAGGACTACGTCAGCAAACTTCGGCAGAGAATGGACGACATCCACGAACGAGTCCGGTTGAACATCCAGAGTGCCAGCGATAAAATGAAGAAGACCTATGACATCAAGGCCGACGCTGGAGGATTTAAGGTTGATGACCTGGTTTGGCTGTACAACCCCAAACGTCGTCGTGGACTATCACCAAAGTTGCGGAACTCGTGGAAGGCCCGTATAAAATTGTGAAAAGGATAAACGACCTTGTGTACCGAATCCATAAGCCACCCTGAGGGAAACCAAGGGTCGTCCATTTCAACAGGTTGGCCCCTTACGCTGGAAACCATGACCAAGTTCGCACCCTCAAGCCACCGGAGGATGATATGACGTTCGAGAAGTTTATGTCCTTGTATTCAAACGGGCAGAAAGTTCTACATAGGGGTTACTAGAGAGGAGTCACGAGACCTTTCGAGGTGCCTGCTGACTACGCACTAGCGCACTGTGTGGCAGAAGATCTTCGAATGTCCAGGGCATCGCCGTAGTGTTCTCCAAGAAATTTGGTCAACTCCAAACACTGCGGGGCAGAATCCAGAAGTTGGTGGGTGCTACAGTTGAAGAAAGGCCAGAGAAACATCTACTACCTAGTTACCAAAAGGCATTCCCAAGATAAACCGTCCATGAAGATGTCTGGAAGAGTCTCACCAAACTGAGAGATACTATGGTGGACCAGAATCTGGTGGATCTAGCAATTCCAAAATTGTCCTGTGGTATTGATGGGTTGGACTGGAGAGTCATAAGAAGTATGCTGGAGGCGATATTCAGATCCAGCGGCGTCAAGATTTTGGTTTGCTGTAACCCTCTTCCACGACCGATCATGAAGACCGTGGAGTGTTACTTCCATCGAACTTCACGGTGCAGATATGGGGAGTCATGCAGATATCGTCACACTCCAAGGATGAAATTTCGGGACGAAATGTCTTTAAGAAGGGGGCAATGTAACGAACCTAGGCCGGACCTGTCGCCTCACATGTTGCCGTCGACAGCGATGAGATCATCCCCGGAGATGTTCGAGAACCATCCAGTCCCTCTTCCGCGTAATGCAACGGTCAATATTGGAAACAATTGGAACATGCCGTCGCCAACTGGAAGAATTCGAAACATCGAGAATGCTGTATCGGAGATAAATAGAGAGCCCTCAAGAGGGAGTGAACAGTCTGAACGAGCCCATACCATCGAGCTATACAGTGGCGTAGTAATATAAATTAAGTTGTAGATTAAGTGTGAAATAAATTAGTAGAACCAAGTTAAGTTTATTTACGTTACAATATAAAAGCTTTCATGATTAAATTTATGAAAATAACACCGAACGGCGTTAATTTTTATAGGATATGTGTATCTAGTTTTCGATTCATAAATAGTGTGATTTGAAGTTCACAGTGTGAATTCAAATAAAGATTCTATGCAGTTCTGATTCCGATTTTAGTTTCGAAATATTGTGATACGAATAACACCGTAGAACACCATGATCTCAAATTTTCAATACTTAATCATGGGAGAGTATAATTCTGGTGTGAAATCAAATCAGTGTTATTTCCAATAGTCTGGAATCGAAAAAGACACCAAGATTTTTTTTTAGGATGTTCAGTTAAAGAATTCATAGTGATAACACGTACATAGAGTTCTTAGTGGTAACACGTAAAATTCAAGATCTGCAATAGTTCGCTATCAATAAGAAAATGGAAGACATAAACTCATTAACTCTGGAACAAAAAATCGACATCATATTAAAAACCGTTGTGCAAATGAGTGACGAGCTAAAAACTGTGAAAGCCGATGTAAATAAACTCAAGCAAGAAAACGAACAACTGATAACCGAAGTGAATACACTTCACAAACAAATAAATGTTCTTGAATCCTACTCCAGACAAAATTATATAGTATTCTTCGGAATAAACGAAGAAGAAAATGAAGATCAACTGAAGCTAGAAAGTACTGTTATGGACATTATCAAAACAAAAATGCTGATACCAATAGAAAAAGAAGATATCGAAGTGACTCGGAGAATAGGGCGTTGCAACAACGGTAGAAGACCTGTACTTCTGAAACTTCTAAGGTACAAGGTAAGAGAAAACATACTCAGAAATGGCAAGAAATTGATAAATACCAATTATTCAGTGACATCTTTTCTCTCCAAGAGTGACTTAGAAAATAAGAAAAAACTACGTCCCTACCAAATTCTAGCCCAACAACAAGGAAAAAAATCTTTTATCAAAATTGACAAACTCATTATAAATGGTAAAACCACACCA